>PVKS010023353.1:22324-32698 GCA_004027875.1 Aplodontia rufa
CTAGTTTGATTCAGGGTTCATCTATTTTATCTTTTCAAAGAATAGACTCTTTGTTGCATTTATCCTGTGCATTATATTTTATTGTCAGTTACATTAATTTAGGTTCTGATCTTATTTCCTGTCATCTACTAATTTTGAAACTAGTTTGTTTTTCTTTTCTAAGACCTTGTGGTGGAGCATTATATTATTTATTTGGGATCTTTTTATTTTTTTAATGTAGGCACTCAATGCTATAAAGTTTCCTCTTAGAACTGTCCTGCAGATTTTGATATGTTGTATGTCTGTTCTAATTTGTTTCTAAACTTTTATTTCTCCCCTTATTTTTTTTCTGTATATGATTCTTCATTTTAAAGTATATTATTTAGCTTCCAAGTATTAACATGTTTTCTGTTTTTATCTTTTTTTTATTTCCAATTTCATTCCAGTATGAGCCAATACAATCAAAGTAATCCTCCCTCTGCCCTTGTATTTACTAAGACTTTCTTTGTGTCCAAAAGTATTGTCTATTTTAGAAAAGTATGGTCACTTTCTGCATCACCGAGCAGAAAGTGAATTAGTTGTTGCTGAATGGAATATTTTATAGATATCCATTTGATTAATAGTACTTTTTAGTTCTGAAGAATCTTTAGTTTATGTCTGGATGTCATATATATTGGTGAAAGAAATGAGTTGAAAACACCCAGTATTATATTATTTGGGTCTATTTAATTCTATGTATTGAGTAGAGTTTATTTTATGTAGATAGATGCATTAATATTAAGGGCATAAATATAATCATTATATCTTGTTGTTGGATGATTTCCTTAACCAGTATGAAATGATCTTCTTTGTCCCTTCTGATTAATTGTCTTGAAGTCTACTTTGTCAGATATGAGAGTAGCTCTTCTTGCTTGCTTTTGGTCTTCGTTTGCATAGTGTATCTTTTTTCATCCTTTCACCTTCAGCCGGTGGATGTCTTTGCCTATAAGTTGAGTCTCTCATAAGTAACTTATAGTTGGGTCTTGGTTTTTGGATCCATTTTGCCAATCTATGTCTTTTGATTGCAGAATTTAGACTACTTACATTCAGAGTTATGATAGAGAGATGATTTTTATCCAGCTTATTTCTGATTCTTAATTCAGACTTGATTATCCTTTAATCGGCTATTCTTCTAGTGAGATTCATCCACATGCTGGCTCTGATATTTATTTTTCATTTCTTCTGCTTGAAATATTTTGTTGCATATGTATTATAGTGCTGGCCTAGTGATTATGAATTGTTTTTGCCTATCATGGGAAGTTTTTACTTCATATTCAATTCTGAAGGATAGTTTGGCTGGATATAGCAATCTTTGTTAGGACCTATTATTCCAAATCCTTCTGGCATTTTTGTTCTGGGCTGAGAAATCACTATAAAAAATTCTAATTGGTTTACCACTAAGTGATAATTGCTGTTTTTCTCTTGTGGGTCTTAGAATTCTATCCCTGTTCTGTATATTGGGCATTTTAAGTATAATATGTCTTGGAGAGCATCTTTTTTGATCTTGTCTATTTAGGGTTATAAATGCATCGTGTATTTAGATTTTCATCTCATTTCTAAGGTTTTGAATTTTTCTGATATTATTTCATTGAAAAGGTTTTGTATTATTTTAGTGCATTCATCTATACCAATAATTCCTATATTTGGTTTCTTAGTGCTATCCCAGACTTCTTGAATATTCTGGTCATGGTCTCTTAATATCTTTTCTTTGTTGCTAACTTTATTATCAAGATTATTTGCCTTGTCTTTGGGACCTGAAAATTTGTCTTTAAAGTGGTCTGATCTATTGGTGATGCTTTCAACTGAATTTTTAATTTGATTTACTGAGTCTTTCATTTCTAGAATTTCTGTTTGGTTCTTTTTCAGAATATCTTTCTCTTTATTGAAATATTCTTTCGTGGTCTGTATATTCTCTCAGTTTATTCCTTGGATCTTCTTTTAGTTCATTGAATATTTTATTATCAAAACTCTAAATTCTTTGACGTTTCCTCCAGTGTTGTATCAATGGGGTCAGTTATATGGAGTGGCTTGTTCCTTTGATTTTTTGGTATTTTTAGCTTTTCTACTCATCTTCTGAAATAATTATGTATGTTGATTTTATATAAAAGAGTTTTTATAGGGAGCTTTTTTTTAATCTACTATATGTCCTAGGTTGGATTCCATATTTTCACTCAATATGAACTCACTACTATGTTTAATCTCTAATGTCACATTGAGAGGAGATACTTCTTCCCAGTAATAAAAATCACTTCAGAACATTGTCTTATCCTAATAAATCTAAAAAAAAAACCTATTAACAATGTTTTTCAGAGCCCACTAATGTATTATTCTGGTCAGGATTTTGAAGTAGAATGCTTTCTTTCTTCCATTTATTGTGCAGTTTTTTTCTCAGTTCTGATCCAAAATTGTCAAACTTGTTGGAGTTGTCTGTATGCAAGGTTTTGCAGCAGGATTTCACTGGCTTCTTGAATGGATAGCTCTGAAAGCCCTCTGTTTCTGGGAGTCTCAAAACAGGTGCTGGGGAAGGAGAGTAGAATATGTCAACATATCTGCCAGCCTTTTCTAGGCTTGGAACAGATAACTCAAGCATCACCAGATTTGGTCTGAATTTAATTGATTTCAGGCCCCACTCCCAGTGTCAGACAAAGTCCAGCTCCAAGAGTCCAGATTGTGTGTTTCAAGTGAAAGAATTCTTTGTTCTACTCAACTTTGTAGACTCAATTTGCTGATGCTGAAATGTTGTATTGCTTCATTCTTTTGGGACTGCTATGAAGCTGTTGCTTTCTATGAACCATTTTATTTTATTCCCCAAAAGGGATAAACAGATATATTAAAAGGATGCTAAAATTATAGTTCATTATGAGTAAAGAAGTTGGGGTATGAGCACAAGAGGAAGATTGGAGTATTCAAAAGGTGATAAGAGAGAGAGAGTGGAAACAAGGTTAAGTATATGAAAGGACTAAAAAGGGAGGAAGTGAAGAAGTAGAAGAGAGGAGAGGAAAGAAAAATACAACACAAGCAAACAGCACAAAATAACACCAATACACCAACATCAAAAATCAAATCTAAAAAGTAAAAAAATTTAAAACTGCAAAAAATAAAACCAAATAAACACTCTCTCAATAAGAAAACAAATGAAAACACAGTTGCTACCCCTTAGAAAAACATAATAAAATATTAATAGGTTAATAAAAGATAAAAGTAATGATAAAATAGGTTTAAAACCCCAGAAATATATGTGTACATGTACATAAATGAATCAACCAGCACATATAGCTAGAACAAAAAATTTTAAAATTAATAATTAAAAAAAAGAAAAAATTGTTAATTAAAAATGCTTAAATTTTCCCTCTGATGTAGCTGAATTTAGGTATTTTTATCCTATTCCTATCTGTTTTTCTTTTTCTTCTTAGGCTATGTACCTCTTAGAGCCAGAGCTGGGTGATATTAAATCCATCCTCTTTTTGTGATTTTCACCACTCTGCCTACTGGAGTAAATTGGAAGTATAACTAGTCGAAATAGGTCCCAACTTCTTTGCTCAAAAGTATGGGGGTATGGACTTTGAAATACCTTCTATTGGTTTTTACCCAAAAATGTCTTATATCACTTGTCTTCCTGATTGGAAGTGGTGCAGAGATCTATTTGGGATGTTTTGGCTGCTGGAGTCAAGTTCTAAATAGGACTTTGTACCTCTGTTTGTGGTATATACACCAGAGTAGTTAAATCCATCCATCCCTAGGATTGAGTAGATGTTGATCTCTGCTGGGCATCTGGTTTTCTAATGTTTTCCCAGAGTTCTCCTGGTAGGGGAGAGTGATAGACCTCTCTGAATGGATAGTGCATAGCAGGATTTCTGATCTACTCATCATCCAAATATGAACTTCCAAGTCTTCATCCCTGAATATAATCATGCCTACCTGATCAATCCCCACTCCCATCCCTATACTTTTCAGCTGGTCTTTGGTCCCATAGAGCTCATGAAGAAATTGCATTGTTCTCTCCTGTCCTCAATGTAATCATGCCACTGTGGAAAATTTCCCCTATTTTGTGCTGCTCATTGGCACACCACTGTTCTCAAAGGGAGAGCAGGATGTATTCTCCTTTACACCTTTGTCTTGAATTCCCCTGGTGCCATTCTTTGTAACTTTTTTGGGATCCTGATTCGCCAGGCATGCTTTATTTAGGTCATGCAATAAGCATTGACTGAAACAGAATGGAAATATTTGTTTAGGGCTCTCAGGTTCATGTGGTGTATCTTTACCTCTGTTCTTCACTTAGAAGTTGAGAAACACAGAACACATTTTGTATGCCAAATTTGTCTGCTGTGTTTCTCTTTCCCTTTATGTTGCCACTCCCTTTGCAGTAACATCACTTTCGTTTCCAGGCTTGGGTGTTTTCCCTTATATCTTCCTTTCACAATAACAAAAATGCTAATGTTCTCTGAACCTCTGACTGACAAATAAAGCTTTATAATTGGTTTCTTCAGATACTCCCCTCATTGTGAAGCAGTATTCCTGGTGTTCAAATTCCAAACAGTCGGGAGAGCAAGTATGAAGTTACTCCTTCCTCTACTCTGCCATCTTGCCTTCATAGGTCCCTTAAGAACTACTTAATGACATATTTTCAGATACTTTTTCTTTTCTTTCAATTTTTTTACAGTACTCAGGATTTGCCACTCTCATTTCTTTCCTGCTTACTAAATATTAACTAAATGCCTATGATAAGCCAAACACCAGTTTTGGCCTTTGGATGAAATGTTGACTAAGACAAGAACTCTTATTGTTCTGGTAAAGAAGAAGGGATGTATAAATAAATAAAGAAATATATATATATATATACACATTTTTTAAAGAGACAGGGACAGTGAGAGAGAGAGAGAGAGAAACAACTTTTAGTTTTTCATGGGACTTTTGTTGCTCCAAGACTTCTTTGTGTACGTGGTGCTGGGGTTTGAACTCTCATACTCGTGCATGCTGAACAAGCTCTGTAACTGCCAAGCCACCACTCCAGCCCATAAACAAATATATTATATATCAAGTAAATAGTTATAAAGTGACTGTTGCCACAAAGAAAATAAGTGTGGTGCTAATAGAAAAATAAGAGGTAAACCTATTGCACATTCTTAGATTAGTCTGGAGAGGCCTCTCTCAGGTAATGGTATTTAAATTGAGATCTGAAGGTTGAGAAGAAGCCAGCATTTCAAAAGGGCAGGGTGAATGTAGTGGGAGAGACAGGCACATATTTGGAGGTGACAGACCAGAATGGAATTCTCAGGTCCCATTGGAATTAACTTCTGAGGGAATATGTGAAATACGTGGTGGCTTATTGTTTTCACATCTCGCTTCTCATTAATGAAGTAAGAACTAGTGGTAAAAAAGGTTGATGTCTGGCAGTAAGACCTATTGATAATTGTATCTTTAAGTTTTGTCTGATAATATTTAAAGATTATCGTTCTACAATTTTATAATCAGTGATTATCAGATAATTTCCTGTTACATGATTTCCTCTCTCCCTTTGCCTACTATGTTTTCCTCTTTAATATCCTATATATGTCTCATCAATGAAACAATAAAGTCTGATTTGTAGCATTTGCCAATTTCTGTGCTGTAAATACTCCCAGCTACCAATGTGATGTTGATGCCGGTGATGTGGATGTCAGTTTGTGTCCTCTCGGAGTCAAAGAATGAAACCGAGGGACACTGAGGCAAGTGTAGTAGACAAGTTTTATTATAGAAAGTAAAGCACAGGGAAAAAAGCAGACTTCCCCTAGAGTGGGGGAAGGGGACAGAGCTGATGAGACAGTGAGGTTTGCCCCTTTTATATGAGGTCCTCTTCTGGATTGGTCACTGCTTCCCTGCCCCTGTACTTAGCACACAGGTGCGAGGAATTCTGGTCCAGTCTTTGATCCATGCCTTAGGCTCTTTGATCCGCACCTTAGGTGCCAATAGAAAGAATGTGGTTCCTTGCTTAGCAGCAGGGAGTGTCTGCATCTGGGCCTAACACGTCAGACCTCATTAGCATTGGGGGATGTCTTTGCCTTCTCAGGAAAGATGACCTCCTTATCAACCCACATTGCTCTGCCTACACTGAACTACCTAACTTGTTCTGTCTCAATGTCATTGAATTTGGAGTTGAGTAGAGTTGTGCTGTTGCACCCCATCATAAGTATTTCCATCATTCGGGAAACAATTGGTGAACACAATTTGAAGACCATGGATTGCAGTAAAGTGCATAACTAGAGAGTGATAACTTTTGAGTATGTAGTTTCTTTGTTTTAAGTAAGATTTATTTAATTGTACGCTTACTATTATTTTAATAATATTTGTATTTCATCACAGGCTCACAAAATTCCTGAAGATGCAACAGTAAGTTTCCATGAGTTGGTGATAGTGACACAGTGACACTGATGTACTCTAGATGCTGTAAGATATGTCTGTGGATTCAGATATAACACAAAGCCAAGAAAATCCTTCTGTTTTGTTACTTGTCCTGCAGCTCAGACATCCCCTGAGATAGAGCTTCTTTTCCTGGAGCCTTGCCAGGTAGGTTTATTTTTTTGTGTCCCTTAATAGTATGTGAAGCAGTTTGAGCTGTAAAGCCACTCATTTGGCCCCTTTCCTGCCATTTCTTAGTGAAAACTCCAATACTAATTGGTTGCTTTCCAAGAAGGAAGCAAAAACATCTCATTTTGTCCTCCAATTATCCATCTATGCTGAAAATTATGTAAAGAAACAGAAATTTATTCCTTTTGCATCTCATAAACACCTCTGTTATTACAGTAACCTGTCTTTTCCTTACTTAACTTTAAATTTGCATGTGTATATATGGCCATAAGGCTTTTTTTTTTCAGAACTAACTGCTCTTAAACTTGAAATAGTATTTGAACCCGAACATACTAAAATCATTTATGGTCAATTTTGCCTCTTGTTCATTTACCACAGAGATTTTGTCTTTTTCATAATTACATGGTCAGCATTTAGTACATTGCCTGGGGTATAGTAGACACTTAACAACATGAATGAATGTACGATTGCATCCTATTCTGTGGCCCATACTAAACATGTAGCTGTTTTCTACAAAGTCAGTTTCATTCCTCTTCTTTCCCAGTGGCACCATGAGATTCTTGGTTACCTAAATTCAAATCTTCTGAGTTTTCTCCTCTGAGTCCTATTACTCTCAATCTTCACCAATTTTATTAAATGTACCAAAAATGTGTCCTTACTCAATAGCTTTATGTGCTTTCTAATTACTGTGCCTGGCCTAGTTCGTAGCCTTATTCATTGGGCTGCTATTAACTGTCTTTTGATTAGTTTTCTTATGTTGGTTCTTTCCTCACATTAATTTATCTTCTCGGTATCAGAGGACCTCTCCTGAAGAATATGTCAGACCATGTCACATCCTTTAAAATAGACCAGATGACTCTTTCGGCACTGGGATGGAATCCAAATCCTCTCATGTGCCATTCAGACCCTTCCACAGTCTGGCCCAGTCTGCCTGTCCACCCTTTCCTCTTCCTAATTCCTTCTGCTCTGATGTTGCCCTGGTGACTTCCTGAAACCGTTATTTCCTCAGACAATAATAGGTGCTACATTGAGCACATTTTCCATGGCCAAATAAGCTGGGGTGGCAATGTTGGCCTAAGCAGGGCTGGTAGGATTCTCAGACCCTGTGTCTGTTGAAAGATAAGACCCAACAATAAGTTGTGTGGGATACCCATTTGGTAAAAGAAGAGTTAAAATCAAGGGAATGTTAAATACAAAATTCAAGGTGGCAATTATGTTGGGTGAAAAAGAAAGAGGTGTGACCAGGGAGGTATCTGCCAGGGGCTTTGATCATGGTGAGAATTGTTTTATACCTTAAGCAAGATAATGGGTAAGTGGGCACATGTTATTTGATGTTGTTGGACACATTTTTAACATTTTCTGGAATTAGAATGGTCTTGTAATTACTGAAAATCAGGTGACAATTGTGATGTGGTTGAATTTATTTTAGAGATACTTTAACCAATTCCGTTTATTTATGTTATTCTTTTTTTGTAGCCATAAGAGTGTCATGTGACAAAAATCCATCTGAAAAACTATCTGCATTAAGGACAAAATAAAAATCTAATTGACAGGAAAAAGTCGTTCATGAGTTCATAACAATACATACATTCCTATTCGATGGTAACCATGGGGTCTTCAGGGCTGAAGTGTATTTCCCATAACCTGTTACCACATTACAGTGTGTGAAGATTGTAAAGATGACTGATACAATAGCAAGCTCAGAGTCTTACATTTTGTAGGTATATGGTAAATGTTATTGATTGGATTACCTGTCACTATTAATATTCAGTTCAAATGATCCACTAACATTCCTCACTAAATCTAGCCTTTAAAACAAACAACTCAGCATCAACAATGACAACCCAGGAAAAACTGGAAAGCTCACTTGACAAATGTTGATCTAATAAAATAGTTGGCATTTATATGCTAATCTTAAAGGCAAGTTGGTCTTCCCCTTCTCTGCACTGTTGTGATGCTTAGTTGTATGTGATGCTCCATGTGGTGTATTTGTATTCACTAATTACTTTTGGTTTCAACATCAAAATCATGTTTTCCTTAACCATAGCTTATGTTTTGGTATCACCTACAACGCCAGGTATGCAGTGTTACTCAGTCTGTTGTTTGATTGATTAGTGGTTCTGTTCATATAAGTAGGCACATTAATCACATCTGCAAAATATAAGGCTTGAGTTGAAATTCATCCCTTTATATGGCCACAGCAACTTAAAATTCTACCTGTATATCTAAATTGGAAGCCATTCTATAATGTGTGATTCTTTTTTTTATTTGGTTTATGTCAGTAAACCAAATGAAATTGATAATCAGATAAACCAATTTATGAGAAAATCTCCAGTCACTCCAAGAATTTCTAGTTTACTGCCTTCAAGGTGAGAGTGTTGGTTTGACTAATAGCAGGTCCAGTGACAGATACGCATTGCAACCAGACCTCCAGGAGATATCCCGATTGCATGTATGAACAAATCTGGGCTTTTCCAATTCACACAGATGCTACCTATCCTGATATCACTTTCTGCGGAAATCAAAATCTCAGTTTATACAGTCAGTCTGCATCCTGAAGCCGATCTTACTGTTGTTGGCTTTCATTTTCATTTGCACATTTTCCCTCTTATGAGAGCGGTGCTCTTTAGTTTACTTGACTATCTATTGTTGCTCATAATGCCGCCACGGTTCTAAGTCCTTAATCAGTTACTGAGTTCTAGTTCTAATCAATACTTTGGGTAGTGTGTTCTATCCCTAAACTCCTGCTTTGGCAGCATAAAAACAGAAGATTATTTAAGAGTGTAAACTATTCAATTCTAATCTATTTATATCCAAAGTCTGAACCAAAAATTATGGATTTGCTAGCTGTTGTTAAGAAATGTCAAATCCCTGAACATATTTCACTGCCCCAAGTTATTACATATCATAATTAAATCTCTTCAAGATAAGCTAGATGAAGAATTCATTATGAAGATAGCTCATTTCAAAGGTTACACTTTAATCTACAACTATAAATACTTTTCTTAGTGAAGAAGACATCATGTAATTGTTATGTAAAATTGTAGAATGAAAAAAGTTCTTATGGTTTCAATTCATTCTCATTTAATAAGAACAGAATTAATTGCTACTTTGGTTAATTTAAATATTGGCACTAATCATCCTAATAAAGATTTAGAACAGAAAGGCAGTGAAGAACAAGCTACAATACCATTTGGCTGTCTCTAAAGACCACAGTTGAAAGCGTCAAGTATTTAATCCTTTTTATTTTTTGTGAAGTAATTTTCAAAATGAATATTTTAGATCAGTGATCCAATTTAAACCCTGTTAAATGGCAAGAAAAGCATATAATAAGAAATAATTCTTCTGCCACATTTCAACGTTAAAATCAGGGCCTTTCATAAACGTTTGAAAAGAAGTATTTGGGAATCAGTGCATCACTGTTTAAAAAAAAATCTCTCTCTTCTTCAAGGCATATACACATTATATGTCACTTTCTGCCTGACAGCTCTTATAATAGAAAGTCTTCAATGTGTTTGGAATAAAGAATTCTAAATAATAAAATTTCATTCTCTTTCCAAAGATGAGCTGAATGTCAGAAAGGGTAAGTATTAAGCTATTAAAGTACTCAAAGACCTCCCCTGAAATATTTCCATTAAGAAGATCAATAGTTTGCCATGCCTTTACCTGAAAAAAGTAATGAGTTTGGCAGTTGTTGTAGAAGAAAGATAAGTGTGTGTTGAACAACCCATTACAGAGAGAGAAGCATTGCGGACGTGGACCTTCAGCATTTGGAAACTACCCCAAAGCATC
>PVKS010023354.1:0-32265 GCA_004027875.1 Aplodontia rufa
CAGAGAAGACGATATTATAGCTTTCGAAGTCAAATGGATGGAGATGGACAGAATTATGCTTAGTGAAGTCTCCCAAGCTCAGAGACTTAAGGGCTGAATGGTTTCTCTCATCTGTTGATACTAGAATTTATGTTGAAGCAGTAGGACAGACGGCTGACCTAACAAAGCCTCAAATTGAATGACTTTCAGTGCAACAGGGTCGAAAGCTCCCTAGGGAACTTGGAGGTGGAGGGAAGGGGATGGGGAGGGGGGAGGGTATACGAAGAACTCATAGGAGTCTGGTGATGGGGAAGATGGGGGAACCATTCCAGAAGCCGATGTTATTCCTACGCTAGATACCCATTTAACACATGAGTTCTTCTGAGGGAAACTGCATTAGATGAAACCCATAGTAGCTTATCTATGTGTTAGCATTACCCCTGGTTATCAAAGTTTATACACATTGATTGCTACAGTTTTGACAATGTTTCCCCCTCATCTGTATCCTGTATCTCAATATACTTCTAATAAATGTGGAAAAAAATAAATAAAATGGATAATAATATCTTAAAAAAAAAAAGAGTTGGTGGAGAATAAAACCAGAGTCAGAAGGATCCACATTAGGAGCAAGGATGTACCTTGAGGACCCATGGGTCAATTACTGTGTGTTAATCCACACATATTAACTTCGACTTTAATCAAATTCACTGTTTAGATCTAGATAGAGTTCAGTGCACAAGAATTAGTTATTAGATTAGTTTCTTCTCTGAATTGGCTCATGGCTTTAGTACTAATTTTTCCTAAACAAACTGTTGTCCAAACATCACAACTTCCATGATGGGATCATGATAGAATCATAAGAAGTTAGTGCTAGAGGCAACCTTGAAATTGATGTAGCCCAGTGGATCCCAAAAGCTACTCTGAAGATGTATGTTGTCCAAATTTTCACAAGTCTGTGGGAAAAAAAGATTTTAAAAAGGAGAGAATAATAGGATAAGTCAGCAATTTCCCATCAAGTTAATTTATTCAACTTAAAGAGATGTTTTAACATGAAATGTTGCTTGTTCTTCTTTTCTGGTGCTTTTTTCCTTTTATTTGGAATTATAGCAATGGTAAATGGCAGTTATTTTTAAAAAATCTATTTATCAAATAAAAAAGTTAACTATCTTACATTTGACTCCTGTTTTGAGACTTTTCATTTGCTTGTTGGTTGGTTGGTTTGATTTACAAATTTTAAAAAGTTTAAGAACTTTAAATTTATACCAGCTCCTTCATTTTTGGATGGGACAACAGACACCCCAAGAGAGCTGGCAAAATTCACACAACTAGAAGTTAGAAAGCTAAGACCCAAACCTGGGCACACTATTCTCTGCCCTCTAGCCACCTCCTTTGGCAGGTAGAATGTTTAGTCTTATTTTCAATTCTGTTGGAAGAGAAGGAGAAATCTTTGGAAGAGGAAATGGTTTGGAGAAAAGGGACTTCATGTGCATGGATATGACAGACACTAAGGCCTCACTTGTGTTAATTTGCTTATTCTTTACAATGACCCTAAAAGGAAATCAACACACATTATGATTGAGAAAACTAGGCTCAAAGGTGTGAGATGACATAATGATTCAGAATCCATCAAATCATAATACCACCTCTTTACATACTTTTCAATAAAAATCTACTGTGTAAAATCTTCCTTATGAAAGGTAAATCTAATGCTGATGCATTTTTAGCAAATTATAAAGTAAAAAACAAATATTCCATGAGTTAAAAAAGTACTATTCAGCTCAAACAATCCTGAAACTGGTTATCATCATCTTTATTTTTACAGATGAGAAATTGAAGCTAAATGTCTTATGCAAAGTCATGTATTTGGCATGTTGCTAAGCTACAATTGGATTTCTGACTCTTACCTACTCTTGTCTCCCTTTCTCTATATGGTGCAAGGGATGGTGTTTTCTGGAGAAGAGAAATGGTGCACCAGAGAAACCTTAGTCTGCAGAGGATCATGGCCAATAGGTCACAGTTCTGGCTTTGTAGGAGCAAAAGAAGAGTTGATGGAGACACCAGACGTGAAAGGGTCATAAGTTCTGGGCTTTCCAGTAATAAGCCATTCTCCTCCAGATGATTTTAATAATCTCCAGCACATGTGTTCTAACCCCTTGATGCTCTACAATATGTGTAACCAAATAAAAGATCTCTCCAGATTTGGAAATTTACTGTTTGTGATGGGAAAAGGCCAACCAGATGACATCATTTATATTTCAAATATGAGCTGCTGCCAAGGCTGGTGATGCTAAGCTGGAGAAATTGATCCTCAACATTATTCTACGAAGCAAAAAAGAAAAAAAAAAGGTCTTGGCCTAGATGGTGTCCTTTTAAAAAATTTATGTGAATATGAAGTCTGGTTTAATACACTTCTATTTTATCCAGGAGTTCTTGTGTTCAGTGTGTGGGTTGTTTAGGTACACGATCACTTCCATGCAACTGAATTGACCTGAGTATGGGCATAAGAGTTAACATTTTTTGTTGATATTGGGAGCATGATTGGTGGGGTTGGTCTGAAGTTTGTCTACTCTTTAATAGCAGAGTTCATAGCTGTGGCCTTTGTTCAAAAGCAAATGTGCCCAGTTGGTAATGATGGAGTTCAGCAGAATGTGTATCTATCCTTCAATCAGTCTTTCAACTTCTTCCTTCCTGACACAGTCATGATTTCTTTCATGTATTCGTATTTGCATAAAAACAAGACACAAGAAATTTTGATACCATTCCAGTTCCAAAGGTAGATCTTGATTAATCTATGTCATTAAGTGCTTGACACACCCCTCCATGACCAGCGATCCAGAGTGACCTGTGAGTATTTTGAGACAAAGGATAGGTCTTATGTTCTATGCGCAAGGAAAAATTTTTCTTCTTTCTCCCAGGGGATGATAAAGAAGAAGCAGGTAGCCCCAAATGAAGTTGGCATGGCTTTTATAGTGTAAGGGAGCCACACTTAGGAAAAGGCCAGTGCAGAGTGTGGCTGAATAGAAAGATGGGGAAAGGTGAGGTGCTTGCTCCCGTCCCTGAGCCTCCCATTGTGCTGTGCTCCTCCTGTCCCCGCACTTCCTCTTGTGCAGACAACGCATTTCCTGGATATTCAAGTCAGCTTCAGCTTCTCTTGCTTACAGCTGAAAGCAACCTATCTATTGAAGTGGTAACAGAAAGTACTCCCTGGGGGTTCCATCAATTATTTGAACCATCTCTTCATGATATTTTCCAAGACAAGAAAGAAGGACTTAAATTTGTGCAGTGTCTTATTGTGTCCAACTGCCACCATACTCAGGGTGAGTTTCTAAAATAAAAACTACTCACAATACTCCGTGCTTCTTAATCTGGCCCCGCCACCCTTCCAGCCTCATCTGCAGCCATACTTGCCAGCCACTCTTCCATCTTCTTATCTTTCAGATACACCATGCTTACTCTCACCTCTGACCTAGTGTGTGCTCTTTGCACTGCTGGTAACAGTCTCTAATTTACCCCATTTTTCCCCCACTCCCTCTCCATCATCCCCAGAAGCCTTGTTTTCTTTGGTCCTCCTGATGCTTTCTCAGCACTCTGTTCATCTATCGGAGCACTTTTCACATGTATGGAAATGACTGGTCATCTCTGTTGGACTGTTGGTCCAATAAGAACAGGAAACATCTGTTCTGTATACAGTTTTGTCCCCGGGGTTTAACACGTAGTTGGTATTACATAAAGTGTTTGTTGAAAGAATGTTGAATTAATTACCTAAAACTATTGAAATATTCCTCATTGCCTAGTGTCTGAACACTTCAGAATGGTTTCAAAGATCTGACCCTGACTTGCTCTCCAGCCCTCTCTTGTTACCCCGAATTTCTTGTTTAAAGTCACTGAATCATGCGTGCTCTGCTGTTTCAGATCTCAGTATCCATATGGGCACCATGCTACTTCCTAAACTAGTCGTTACCCTATAGTTCTGCTTTGCTATGTTGGGAGGTTGCTGAGAATCAATAAAATAAAAATAGTTTGAATTCCGCTCAGCATCTTCTCAGTTGTGTGACATTGTGTGACACACTTAAACACTAATCTAAAATGTGGGGAAAAAACTGTACCCCATGGTGCTGTTATGGGTATACATGAAAAAATAAGTAAGAAAATATCTGGCACAATGTTCCTTGTGCAATCTGTTGGAACCAATCCCTTTGCTGAGTTATTATTGAACTCTGTCTTCAGGTCTCAGGATCAGCCAACAATTTAATTCTAAATTATTTCTTTGAAAAAGTAAAGTCAAAGAATAAAAATCGAGCATTAATCAACTTCAGAAACAAAACGTCTCTCAGAAGGAATAAAGTGGCTTTGCTGAGTCTCTGTTCTCTTAAGTCTGGAGAGTTTTGGGTTAGTGAAAGTGCTGTTTGGGGTTAGCAGGAGTACTTTTGGGGAAGTTATTTGGTTTGGCTAAAATGGTTACTTCGTTATGGCTGAACCTGCAATTTCCAGGAAGTAACTGAGTTCCCACAGCTTCAATAACAATTGCAGAGCCCATAGGGTAATCCTTCAAGGCCTGATGAGAGCTCTGTGGCAGGTGTTTAGTGGTGCTTTTAAAATGCTGCTGGGCAAGAGCTAAAGAACTGGGTGGAAGCCCATTGAAAACTTTCCTGACTCTGGGGGAACTCTGCTCTCTAAATTTGCAGAAGGAGCTGGTCTGACTGGGCTTAAAACTCCTTCCCATATTCCTGAATCTATTCCTTGACCAAGCTCCTAGTTTCTATACCTGACATCTTCTCTGTGTTTTGGGGCAACCACTTTTTTTTTCCTAGTGACATCTTGCAAGGGTAAAGGAGGGGAAGGAGATAACTTCCATAAAAGGACATAGAAATTAGATAATGCAACTGAAAGGACTTTTCCCTTTAATTAAATGCCCTACTTATTGAAAAACATGTGCTTTGGAATTAGAGAGCTGGATTTGAATCTTGGCTCATTGACCTATTATCTTTACAATTTGGGGCATGCTATTTAACTTCTTTGATGCTCAGCTTTCTCATTTGTCAAGTGGGGATTATATTTGCCTTGCATAATTTTTAGGGTAATAGGAGAACCTTCATGCAAAAATAAAACAGAATGCAGATTGCTTAGGAGGTGTCCAACAAAGGTGATTATTACTAATCCTCTGTCATCAGTAGAAGTATATGTTTGTTATAAATTGACTTTGATAATCTTAGCATGTGGTGGGAGGAGCAGCTCCATTTAAATAAGATTTATAAGCCAAAAGAGAAAACAACTATAATCCAAACAATTTCAGAAACTTAATTACTCACTTTTTAGTATGCTGAAAGTTTTCTCCATGACCATGTGCTCCTACACAAAGTCGTCTTGTCAAGATCTGGAGCATGTTTGTCGTTGTGGATGAGTGAAGCAAATGGAAGTGAGGGATGGGATGGGGTGCCTTCTCTATGGAGTGAAGGATAAGAGTGGGTTTTCATAGAAATAAGGATTAAATGGGTGGAAATAATGAGAAATAAAAGTGGAAATGGTGGTAATAACAATGCCTTGAGTCTCAGTTTCTTCATTTGTAAATGGAAGAGGTGGGATGAGATATTTCCAAACTGTGGACTGCCAAGTTGTCTAAATTCTCTTCACGAGATTGAGATGAATAGAAATAAAAGAAAAAGTAAAGACAGGAGAAGATACTGAGGAGCAGGAAGGAGCAGGGGAGATAGCAACTTTTTGTGTCTTTTCTCCACAGACTTGCATTAATAACTAAGGTTCTTCCCGGCCACTTTTCCTTCCTTTCTCCTCCATCTCTTTTTCCTTCTCCTTCTTTCCTTTTTTATTTTTTTTTTAAATTAAGAGTCAACAAATAAGGATGCTTTTAAAAAACGGACTCAGCATGCAAACTTTGCTGGAACAGCTTGAAGCTGTCCTTAACACTGAGTGCCAGGGACACGGGGATGTCCAGAACATGTCAGTGGCTACTCTCAGCACTAGAGCCCAGTGGGAGAGACGGAGACTATGTAGGATACTTTCAACGTGATGTGGTGAGTTTTGTGATGCAGAAGTCCAGTGCTTGTGGAAACTCTAAAGAAGCACCCTGGTGACAGAGTCAGAAAACTGTCCCTAAGGTGATGCCTTTGCTGAGACTTGAAGGTCTAGGAGTTTGTCCTGCAAGGAGAGGTGAAAGGCAGTGTACCTGATCAGAGCAGAAGCCCTAGAAATCCAGTTTTATTCCTTTGAATCACTGCTGGGACAGAAGCATGGCAATCATTCCAAACCGTTGACTTGGGTGGGTTTATTTTGGATGGTACTCATCGCTAAGTACATATTTTTCTAGGATTTGTGAGGAGATGAATTTCCATGTGTGCTATGCTTCAGCATGTCTCCTCAGGGTGTTTATTTACTGTGCTTTATTCCATAACCTAGCAGGGTGTCACAGCTGGAGGCAGCTGGTGGTAAATAAATAGCTTCCATTACCCAATCCCATCACCATCCTCCATCCTATTTTGAAAACAGTCCCAGCCCATAGGTTCCTCTGCCCTCAAATCCATTGCAGTGTCAAAACCCTGTGATGTTTCAGGAGCATTTCCTTTTAAAGATAAAATGGAGATGTAAAGGGCTGTTTAGAGCACCATGGGATTCAGAGGGTCCTTCCTAGGAAAGCCCCATCAACCATACAAAAAATAAAATAAAAAAAAATACATGAATAAATCAAACTTTTCATATTGCAGTCTATTCTGAACGTTATTTGGGAGCAACTTGATTGAACTAAGGTTAGGATGAGACTTTCTTAGATGTTCTTTGCCTTCACACATTTCATCTCTTCTGATGGTTTTGTGTTCAGTTTATTAAACTGAAAGTGAATGTGTGCACCTACTTCCTGTCTATCTGAGTGCCAGCGTGGGAGCTTATAGAGACTCACAATTTAACAGACTTCATCATTGCAAAAACTACAATCCAGTAAGGGAGGAGGAGGCTCACCTCAGTTCTCCAGCAGGTCAGAATTACAGGCTTCAGTTATTCACAAGTGCAACCCCAGACCGCTCCTTCTACTTTGAGAGTAGGGATCGGTGGCCTGCAGCATAGGGACAAAACTCATTCGGATAGTTATCAGAGGAAAGGCAGAAAGGACTTATATTTCTGGCTTGGCAAACTTCAAGGCAGCTCTAAAAAGGGGAACTGAAAGCATACATTTGAAGGTGGACACAGTATTTATTATATGAAGTACTGAGTATTTGTAAGCAGTCTCGGTATTTGTCCAAAGGAGTAAAATTTCAAATAACTAGCTTTCCTCTAATTGTATCGTTCTTCCTAAGTGTACTGGCCTGTAGTAGTGTTGCTATAGAGGTGCTTATATGATCTTTACCATTAGGTACTTTTTCAGAATTCACCAAGTTTTACATAGCATAATATACAACTTATTCAAATTAGTTCCCTTTCCTGCCCCAGCTTTCTTCCTTTTCTGGCCATGGATGAAGAATCTATAAAAATAGATGGAGGTGAGATTAACGTTAGGTATGTTTTCCTCCTTCCGCGAAGAAGGGGATTAGAAGATCAGCTTTGCAATTCTAAAGGCTTTGAGGTCATGGAACACCACACAACACAGGGTCATAAAATCTTATCTCTGATTTTTCCTTCCTTTCAAGTTCTAGCAGCATGACAAGAATCCGTATGAATTCATCCAGCGGGAATTGAATGTGGCAACCTGCTGACCCCAATGCCACCCTGTTCCTCTTCTTGCTGCAGCTGTGTGGCTTCTCCACTGCCTTCTGTGTTCAGTCAAGCCTGCTACAATGGAGAAAAAGGAAAGCCACTCAAATCTTATTTCTTTGCCCATAAATCAGGAATAACAATTCTTATCTTTGGGGAGAGGAGATCTTATGAGGATTAAATCAGATAATACTGTGTGTACTTCTTGATGTTGAACAAGATTTTAATGTAGTAATTCTTGACCTCTGTTACCCTTACCCTGAAATTCAATACTAAGAACTGTTGACTTCAGGGTAATTTGAAGTGCCCTAGTTAAGTGTATAATTTGACTAAGTTTTTTAAAGTCAGCCTACTTACTTGATAATTCTGCAGTGAAAGTATACCTCATTTTTAAAGACTTGGTTATTTATTTATTTATTTTTTATTTTTTAAGACTTGATCTTTTAAAAGTCTGAAGAGGGCTGGAGTGGTGGATCAGCAGTTAAGGTGCTTGCCTGGCATATGCAAGACCTCAAGTTCAAACCCCAGCACCATATAAACAACAGAGTGTCACAGCAACAAAAGCCACATGAAAAGCTAAATAAAATTTATTCTCTCTCTCTCTCTCTTTCTGCATCTCACTGTCCCTCTCTCTTTAAAAAAAATCTTAAGAAGAAAAAACTCACTTCATTCTCAAATAAGACCCTGATGTAGGTCCCCCTTACTTTCCTGCCTTTCTCTCCTTTATACCTTCCCCCCTGCTGCGTGGGAATGGGCCCTGAGGTGTCTGTAGCATGCCCATCCTGCCAGGAAATCCGGTGGTAGTCTGGTCTCACCAGTGGGCATTAGTAATGGTCCTGGGCAACATCCGGGGTAGCACAGTTGACAGCTGAACTCTCCTTGAGATCTAAATGAGACTGGATCCAACCCTAACTTCCTGCTTTTCCCAGTATGCCTGTGGCTCTCAGGAGACTTAGATGTTCATGACCATCTCCAACTCTCCTTTCTCTCTCATGCCTCACCTAAGTGCTTCCATCTACTATCTCTGTTCTTCATCATGTTTGTTCCTTTGCTTTGATATCTGTACAAAAACAGCTCAGACAATTCATATTTGTGGTCCATTAACTGAAAATTGAGAGAGGGGTCAGAAAAGGAATTCACAGTGACGTGCTTCAAAAACCTTCAAATTTATCATGAAGTTTTGCTTGATCTGTTTGTTGTATAGCAAATAACTACTCTCTGTCACTCTCTGCTCTCCATCAAAGGTGTTTCCTTTTCCACTGCATTGATAGGGGCGTTATCATGTGAGTTCACTCTGGCTGAAGGGATCACAGCAGAGTCTGGAAAAGTGGTTTGAGATAGGCTCCAGCTCTTACAATCCTGCTATCACGAAGAGAAAAATGTGTGCCACGTAGCCCATTTGTCCCCAAAGGATGACAGCCTTGCATCATAGTCCAGGAGCCTAGAGCCACACCCAGCTTAACCCAGCCAACTTTCAGCTGGCCTACAAATGTGTGAACAACGACTAATGACTTATTGTTGTTTTCAGTTTGGGGACTGTTTTATAGCAATAACTGATTGATGAAAAGTCCTGTCAGTCTTTTGACAACCCTGGCACAGGGAGTTTCCGCTTTAATCTTCCTTCTGTACAGTGGCTTAATCACATGCCCTTTCGCTAACTGCTCCCATTTCCCCTCCTTCTCAGCACTCTTCCCTCTTTCGGGTACCCCCAAACACCTATTAATTTTGGATGCGGTGCACATTATTTCTCTTTTCATGCCTTAGCTTTTACCTATGCATACCCAAGAATGGTACTTTCATTTCAAATAGCTTTCAAGAATTTTCATAAACAAAAGAAATTTTTCCTAGGAGGAATGCTCATAATAACTATTACAATAGTAATAATTTTTCCTTGTCTGTCTTCTGCTGCCACTTCCACCACCACTCATCTCAAATCTCAGCTGTGGCTGCTTCTGAGAGAATTTTAGCAATATTGTCAGGTGGCAGCCACATCTGGCTGGTCTATCCTTGCTTAGGCCATATATTTGAAAAAGTACTCATACTCACCTAGATGTTTAAACTAGTGGGATAACACATGACATTAAGAAGTATTATAGACCCTCTTACTTTACCCTACTTTTTAAAAACATTGCTATTATTATTACCACCTTCTCTCCAGCGTCTGTGTTGCTGTAGAGCCTTTGGCTTTACTTCGACTCTTTCATCGTCTGTCAGAGGCTTTGACCCTGACATGTATTCCTCTTCCGACCCTTTCCATTCTACATTGCTTCTGTGTAACTGCTCTCTTTCCCCCTATGTTCTGTGACAAAAGACCCCCATACTCCAGAGCCAGTTTCCCTGCTTAGAGGATTCTCTGACATGGATAGCCAGGGTTTCTCCACCACTCGGGGCCTCCTGGAGAGAGGGAATAGTTGCCACCTTCAACCCCAGCCACACTGGACACTGCTGTTCCTATCTTCTGATGGTGCGGTGGTCAGCACATCTTATCCTCCACGTTTTGGCTCATTTTTCTGGCTGATTATGTTATTTCTGGTTGCTGCTTCTACTTTCTGAGACCTGGGCCTGAGACTGACCTGCCCTGTTCCTCTTGATTCTCAGTGCTTCCCAGAACTGTGCTGTACCTGCCCGCCTAGCCTTTTGTGACTTGAAGATTGGTCTCCTGTACAGAAGTCACCCCTCCACTGTTGTTGACCCACATTCCTGCTAAAGTCCATCGTTTCCTACACTCAGTGTCACCCTCCCTTGCACATCAGGTGTCTGGATTACAGGGGTGTCATTTTACCTTCTCTTAGGGATTCTTGTTTACACTCATGCCAAAGGGTCCCTAGATCAGGAATGGAGACTTAAAATCCACAGCACTGAAAGGAATTGGTGTCCCTCCCATATTTATAATTCAAAATAAAACCAAGTTAAGCTAAAAAGCATAAAATTGATGGGCAAGCTGAAATTAAAATTTCTTCACCATTTAGTGATTGGAAATCCAGAATATGTTTACTAGATGTAAACTCTCTTACAGTTCTGTTTAACAGTATTTGATAGTTAGTTAATATATTTAATTATTTAGTAGGTATTCCTCTTTTGCCAATGTCTTAGGCATGGTTGTGGTTGGCTGCTGTTATAGAGACCAGCTCTGATTATGCCTGTGGGGCTCACACCACTCCACCTTCTTAACCCAGGACACCTCTTTACACACCTGCTTGCTTTAGACTTCCTCTTAACATGGCCTTCTGGAAGATAAACTTTCCACTCTGCTACTTAGGACTTCATCTCCTGGTGCAAGGAATTAACCAGGTCAGTAGTGCAAGTGGCTATTTAACTTGTAGTTTCTTGAATCAGACTAGCTCAGTATTTTTTCCTCATCTATCCACAACCAAATGCATCCAACATGTAACTTTCTGAAAAAGCTCTGTTGCATGTGGGGAAAGGGGACTGCCTCCATGTGAGGAGGTCTTCCTGAAGGCCAAGAGCAGCCAAGGAGCACAATGACACCATCTGGGGCAGTGAATCAGGAAGCAAAATGCCCCACAAGGGGACTTGAGTCTGCTACAGAAGGTAGCAATAAACCTGACCTCCTGCCTATGTAGAGGACTCCACAATTTGTAAGGCTTTTACATCATTTTCTAAATCCATCCTCACCACACTCAGTTTTACATTATCCTAATATTATGCCCACTTCACGAATGAGAAATTAGAGACAAAGGAGCCTAAGTGACTCTCACAGTTTTCCTAAATGGCATTGCAAACACTATTTTGGTGGTCAGTTTGGTCTGTGTTTGAGATCCAATTTGGCCCATTTCATTTTTTTTTAAATTGAACATAGTACAGTTTTTCCTCAAATTTATTTATTTTATTTTCACATATTTAGATTTATATTCTTATTTCTGATAAGATTTAACACACACACATACACACACACACACACACACACACACACACACACCTCCAACTGAATACGTGGGAACTGTATTTTTTGAAAGAATTTTGAACCCAAAACCTCAAATGATTTGTTTAGTTTTTGGTCAGCAAACAAGAGCACTTGTGTTTCCATCGCTACATTTTGGGGCTGGTTTGCTTTTGCAGGGGGTGAGTAATGTCTAGCAAGGCCTCCTCTGTCGAAATCCAAATATACTCATGTTGTGCACTTAGACCCAGCCAAGGGAAGCCGAGACCCAGGAAGCCCGCCAGATGTTTACACTGCCTTTTCATGGAAAGCTAAGCTTTTTATTTGTGTTTGCTTATTTGTTGAGCTGTGGAAGAGAAGTTTGAGCAAGACCCATTCTCGGGCCATGAAGGACAGAATGTTGGGAGGTATGGATGAAATACATAGCAGTTCTCAACAGGGTGATGGTCTTGCTTTCTGTTAGCCAGGGACATCCGAGGTCTTTGGAGGGCAGAGGGTACAAGATTCTGAATCTGGCTCTGTCCTGTGGGTAGATAACTCAGTGGTGTGGGGACAAGTCACAATCCTTAAGAAATATGACTTTGAACCTTAGTGTGTGATTGCTGAAATTAGACAGCTTTGGACTTGAACGCTAGTTCCTCCTCATGCAATTCACATCCTATCTCTGAAGCCTCTGTTTTCTCATCTATAAGTAGGGATCGTTTCTTATTGGACTCTTGTTAGAAATTAATGATCTAACCTCACTGATACATTTCACAGAGTGCCTGCTCTTTCTTAAAGCTCAGTTCTTTCATCTCCAGGTGGGTCATGGGACCTCTTCTGGCTTAGAAGTTCTTGGAATCCACTGGGATACAAGGAGTTCTATGGAACCCCTGCTTTCACAGCAAGCAACCGTTTTCTTGGTCTCTGGCTGCTTCTCAAGGTTTTTCTTGTTACTGTGACAACTCAGGCACCAAGTGGAGGGAAGCTTCTGTCCATGTGAATAAGCATGTTGATGGTATTATACAGGTTGGAGCAGGAGCTGTGGCCTGTGTAACCAAGCAAGAATTTCCACGGAGTTTTGAAATTTGGACATTGGAAGTAAGAAAATATAAGGGGCTATGGATGTATGTTTGGGGAGTTTTTCTTGTCTTCCTTTGGTGCTTGCTCAGGCTGGACCCCTTTCTCTATCCCTTTGTCCTGCTGAGGGACAGTATGGAGCAGGAGAGAAGCAGGCGCTTCATATTCAGAAACACCTGAATTCTACCTTGTTTCTGCTACTGCCTTGCAGTCTGAACTTGAGTGTGAATAGGAGTATGAAGGCTAGCTTCAAATCCCAATTTTACTGCTTATTAACTCTGCTCTTTAACAGGTTACTGGCCTTGTTTGTCTCAGTTTCTTCTCTCATTGCTTGTTATAAAGATTACATAAGTGATAGACAGATAGATGGTAGATAATAAATAGACCACCTAGAAAAGTGCTGAGTGCACATTTATACAGAATAAGAGTCTACCATCAATTAATTATCATCATGAATTTTCTTACATCTTACATGTAAAATGGATTATAAAAATCCTACTTCATAGAGTCATTTTGAGTAAGGTAGTTCCTTTTCTTTATTCATGCTGTTTGTTAAGCTCAGCTTATACTTTCTCTTTTACTTTTAACTGTAAGGCTTCTTTCCAAAAGGTTACAATCTCAAGATCTAATAAGTACAAATCAGTAAATAGTACAGTTACGTATACAGAATGTGGCAGAATAAAAACATTTTTATTTGGTAGAAATTAAGGCTTTAAGAATTGCATTCACTAAGAAGTACTCCTTTTGAGAAAAATAAATACATAAAACAAGTAAGATTTCAAATCATATTTTCACTCCCCTTAGCTATTCTAGTAAATACAGAATTGTGAAAAACAGCATAGAATACTACGATGTGTAACAATATGTGCTGATGGAAAACTTGTTACACACATCTGATTTTATTCATTGTTAACTGTGATTTAATAGAATAATTGTTTATCATCATTTTCTCTTAACTAACCTGTGGTTGTTCCCATCACTTGTCTCCTTCCATCCTTGGATCCCTGCCATGTGACACCTAATAAAAGTAAAATTAATATTGGCTACAAGATAATTTGAATTCCAGTTTAGTACTTTAAAACTCAAGGCCCAGGCAAAATTTACCTTTGCCTAACCGTCAGGCTCCCTGGATTTTCCCACAGTGTTCTCTTGACTTTTTCTTTGTGCTTTTTTTCTTTTGTTTTGCTATTTATTATTTTTGGTTTGTTATAAAAGTTAGAAGGCAGGCTCACTTTGCTCTTAGTTAATAATCAAGACTGCTGCCTACAAAAATCCATTCTTCCTTGTTATTTATTTACCCTACCTTTTTGTGGAAAGTGAAGTGTTTTATTCATTTTGCAAAATACAGCAAGTTGAGACTTCCCAGGCTCCCTTTCACGAGATGTGACTATGACGCTCAATTCTCTTCAAGTGACTGAGCATAAGTGCTGGCTGCACCTTGAGGTCTGGCCCTGATATCCTTCTACATATGCCCTTCTACATTCACACTCTCTTCTGGTCACTGAGATTTCCTTACCTAGGGGAGCCCAGGGAGCCACAGTGCAAATATCTCAAGCCACCATCAACACAGAAGGGAGTGGCTTTGCCATCTCCAATCCAGTACTGTTACATGGGCAAGAAATATTTTTTAATTGTGTAAAGCCCTTAAATTGTCTGTTTTCACAGCCTACCTGATCCAGTGCAGAAAAATATGACCAGTAGTTCAGCTAAGCCACTAAAGTGGAAGTTCAACCGAGTCACTGAAGTGTACAGGAAACTAAAACTCTTTTGGATCACTTAGTACCAGAATTAATATTTGATAAATGGCAGGTGTATTGCAGAATTCCTCCCATATAATTAATCTTAGAAGGCCACAGTGCTCAGTGTTATAATCCCTGCTTAATGGATGAAGGATCTGAAACAGAGAAAGGTGATGTAACTTGCAGAGCAGTTAGTAAAATAAATGAGATTCAAAGATACAGTAAATGAAGCCCCAAACTCTTTTCCCACCTTTGCTGCTCATGGGAAGGCATCCAGTCAATTGCTCTTTTCCATGCATGTTGAATGTGAGCAAAGAAAGCATCCTATAAGTTGATGTGTCAGTGAGTCTTGCTTTTAGTTGCTTTAAATGAGAAGTTTTTATTTTGGTTTTGTTTTTAACCACATGCACTTGAACTGATTTGTGAGGAGTCTCCACTCTTCCAGACTGTTAAGAGCTGGGTGTCCAGCCCGGTGCCAGGTCAGAGCAGCTGACCACAGATTTCCTGGCTCTTTATAGGGTTCATGGCCTTCCTGACCTCTGTCATACCCTTGACTACATTCTTGGTCTTTTTGTGTAAACAGAGCACCCTATCCCATTTATGCAGCTTTCAAGAGAGTTTTATAAACACAGAGATGCCTTTAAACCTCCTTCTCCCACTAGCTTTAGTGCAGTGCTGGGGTATGGAAGCCAGACTTCTTTAATCAGGAAAATCTCAGGCTCATCTCTGGGTTTCAATTTCATCTTCTACAAAAGAAAAGCTAATCTAGAGTTGGGTCCTTTAAATTTTCTACCATCAAGGACTCAAGGACCCCACCTTGTACACCTTTGATCTCAAGGGTCTCTGAATTCTGTAAAACTAAAGGACCATGTCTTCATCTTCAGGGTCTAGTACTATGCCCATCACAAAACTGGGTGTTGTGTTGTTAAATATTTGCTGAAGATCCTGGAGACCACAAAACTTCAAAGTTTGTGGGTGTTTGCTATATATTTCAAATGTTCTCCCCACCCAAGCACATGGTGGGACTGCATTTCCAAGCCCCCTTATGGCCTTGCTGGGCTTCCAGACTTGTTCTGATCAATGAGGTATGGAAGGAACACTTAATCTCCAGTGCAAGTTCATCAAGAGTTCCCTTCCTTCCATGCGAGGCAATATTCTAGACAGGGGCTGCACTGGCAGCTTGGGATCTGGGGTAGGAACAGCAGCACAGAGTGGATCACCCCGCTGACCCAGTGGGCAGTGAGGCCAAACCAACCCTCTCCCAGTTTAAGGCACTGAGATGCTGCTTGTTACCATAGTGTAATTTATCTTCTTCTGACTAAATCAGTAAATTAAATTATAATTAATGGGTTTTATGAATTTTAATAACCACAGGAATATATAGCTGTCATTCAGAGCCTCTACCAAGAATGAAGTGGTATGACTCATTACACTGTTATATATCTGCCAAGACCAAAGCAAAGAGATAGCTTCAGTAGCAGTAGTCACAATAGGACAGTTTCATTCCACTTGAGATAAATATGATTTATGTTAATCTTTTTAACATTAACTTTTCATATTTTTATTGATGCATTATAATTCTACAGTATGGTGAGTTTTGTTGTTACATATTTGTACATGCACACAATATAATAGTACAATTTGGTCAATATCATTCCCCAATTATTACCTGTTCCCTCCCCTCTTCCTCCCCCGGTCCCTTTCCTCTAAGGGTCTCCTTGCTATTTCTATGACACTACCACCTTTCTGGTCCTTTTTTGCTAACTTTCACATATGAGAGAAAACACACAACCCTTGACTTTCTGAATTTGACTTCTCTCACTTACCCTAATGTTCTCAAGTTCCACCCATTTTCCTACAAATGATGTAATTTCATTCTTCTTTATGACTGATTGAAACTCCATTATATGTACATACCACATTTTCTTTATCGATTCATCTGGTTCCATAGTTTGGCTACTGTGAATTATGCGTTTACAAACATGGGTGTGCAGGTATCATTATATTATGATGGCTTTAATTCTTCAGGATAAACACTGAGGGGTGGTATCGCTGGGTCTTATGGTGGTTCCATGCCTAGTTTTTTGAGGAAGCATGCTGATTTCCACAGTGGTTTTGCTAATTTACAATGCCACCAACAGTGTAAGTGTTCCTTTTTCTCCACATCTTCTCCAGCATTTATTATTGTTTGTATTCTTGATGGTTGTTACTCTAAATGGAGTGAGGTAAAATCTCAGGGTAGTTTTGATTTGCATTTCCCTAATTGCCAAAATTATTTAACTTTTTTAATATATTTGTTGAGCATTTGTACTTCTTCTTTTGAGAAATGTTTGTTTAGTTCATTTGACCATATATTAATTATGTTATTTGGGGGGTTATTTGGTGTTCTCTGAGTTCTTTGGGTATGCTGGATATTAATAATCTGTCAAAAGAGCAGATAGTAAAGATTTTATCCATTCCGTGGGTTCTCTCTTCACATTCTTAATTGTTTCCTTTGCTGTGAACAAACTTTTAAATTTGATGCATCCTATTTATTAATTCTTGATTATTTTTCCTGAGCCTTAGTTAACTGTGTCTTACCTGTCTCCTTGACTCAGAACTCATAAGGATCTGTTACAGAGTTGAGATTCATTAAATCCTGTTGAGTATCAAGCCTCTAAGCACAGGGCAGATGCAACTAGAAATGCAGCCTCCCTCTAATCTGCCATCTTGAATCCCCTGTGTTAGGCTTTTGAACATTGGATATAACTTGAATTCTCATGACTACTTCACCTCTTATTTTTGTTCTCGGTGTGTGCAGTTCAGGTATCACTGCCCTAATGCATCTTCAGTCTGGCAACCTGGAAAGAATATGATCTTTGGTAGAAGATAGTAACTTCTTTGACCTCCCTGGACCTCAGTTTTCTCATTTATAAAACAAAAATGACAGATACTACCCGACAGAGCTGTCAAGGCCATGAACTAAAGTGCTATATCTGCTGAACTTCAAGCAGCATATGGCACCTGTAATTGGCTTTCTGTGGGTGTTAGGTACCTGTCATCTTTAATAAGGTGAGTATTTGTCTTGGTGGGTCCTGCTTGTACCTACTTGTTCTTGGATTACTTTAAAAAAACACAATGGACTGGTCTTAATTGTTTTAGTTTTTTAAAATCAACTTTTTATTTATTATTTATTTATTTTTATTTTCATGTTTTTTTGACACTGGGATTGAACCCAGGGGTGCTTAACCATTGATCTGTAAAATCAGCCCTTTTTTGTTTTATATTTTGGGACAGGATCTCACTAAGTTGTTTAGGGTCTTCATAAATTGTGGCTAGCTTTGAACTTGTGATCCTCCTGCCTTAAACTCCTGAGCTGCTGGGATTACAGGCCTGTGACACCACTCCTGGCTTTTAATTTGTATTTTTAGTTGACAAATAATAGTATGTGTTTATGGGGTACAATATGACGTTTTAGCAAGTGTACAATATGGAATGATTAAAAGACCTATCATCTCACATACTTGTCTTTTCTTGTGGTGAGAATAGTTAAAACACACTCAGCAATTTTGAACTAGACAATACATTATAAGTGACTATAGCCACCCTGAAGTGCAATCGATTTCTAACCCTTATTCTTCCTGTACAATTGAACTCTGTACCTTTGAACATCTCTTCATTCCCTACCTCCCCCCACCCCAGACTCTGGAAACCACAATTCTACTCTCTACTTTTTCACTGGATTCACATCTTTAGATTCCATATACAGATGAGATCATGCAGTATTTATGTTTATGTGCCTGGCTTATTTCACTTAGCAAGATGTCCTTCAGATACATCTCTATTGTTGAAATGACTGAATTTCCCTCTTTTTAAAGGCTGAATAGTATTTCATTCTATATATATATGCATATATATGTATAAATTATCTAAATATATATGGACACATATATGCACATGTGTATATGCATATATATATGTCACACTTTTATCCATTCATTTGCTGATGGGCACTTGCATTATTCTTGCATAAATAGTAATAGTATTCACTTTTACTCTCAAATATGCCTCTTTGTACCTAAACAGTGTGATTGCAATATCTTATGCTCTTGCTATGTTACATCATACGACTGCTGTCCTCTTGATCAAATCAAGAACTATTCCTGCTGACAAAGTGCTCAAGATAGGACCTGCTTTATCCTGGAATTTTCACTTTGGTGTGAGACGAGGCCTCCGTCTCTGTCAGAGGCCCAGAATTCAGGACTGGAGAGGAGCCGGGGATCCTGTCATTTAATGCTCGGCTTTCCACAGGAAACAGTCCATGGTGGGAGGGATGTTTGTCTCAGGTTGCACCACAGTTAGCAGGGTCCCGTCCTCAAGCCCCCATGTTACCTTTCTTATCCTCTCATCTATCGATGAGTGTCTGAGCCCAGGGGCCCAGATTAGAGGGTTCAAATCTCAGCTTAGTATGTAACTTCTGCAGTAGTTGATAACATAAGTCCTCAGAGCATGTGGGGACACGGTGAGCTTCCCTTCCATTGTCTTGACTGACTCACCTCATGGTTCTTGCCATGAGCATTGTTATTTTGTTTGATGCTGAGGTGCAGAAGTGTTTGAATAATCTTTGTCCTGAAGGAGTATATTGTCTAGTCCTCTGGACACTTACAAGTTCTTTGTAGCTGTTTCATTTAATTTTAAAAGGGAGGGGAAAAATGTCTAAGGAGAAACTGACCATTCCCTGTCACAATGCACTCTGCAAATCCCAAAGTTAGTAACAATATAATGATCACGGACACTAATGTCCACATCCAGACTGCCTGGGTACAAATCCTAGCTCCACTGTTTGTTAGCTATGTGGCTTGAGAAGGTTTCTTCACTGTTTTGTGTCCCAGTTTCTCATCTATAAAACTGGGGAGGTTATAAGAACATTAATCTCATACAGTTGTTGTTGGTTAATGAACTAATATAAAAAAAGGACCCAGAATAATGCATAGCATATGGAAAATGCTGAGAATTTAAACTTAGCTTCACACGTGCTGTTTACTTTGTCTTTGGTACCTTTCCACCTTCTCTATTTATTGTAACATTGGTCATTGTTTCATTACCATGAATCATTTTTATTTATGATACAAATAATATTATACAATAATGCAAATGATTGGAAAACATCTTCAACGCCAGCATCCCCCTTAGGCTATCTATTCTTTTATCTCCAAATTTTTAGGCAGTTTCTGACAATTCACACTCACAAACTTTATCTGGCTATAATCACACTACATTAGCTTATTTTCTCCTTTTAACTATTTTAAGATAATTTCAGACTTAAAGAACTTGCAAGAATAGTGCAAAGACTTCCTTGTGTAACCTTTTCTCTGATTTCCAAATATTAGTATCTTACTATATTTTCTGTATTCTATCTCTCTCTCTGATGTTTTCTGAAGCATTTGAGAGTAAGTTATTGACATGCTAGTCCTTTACCCTTAAATACTTTGGTGTGTATTTTCTAAAAATAAAGATATTCTCTTATGTAGCCACAGTACAAATATCAAAACTAGAAAATTTCATTGATACAACACTTCCATCTAATCTATACTACTTATTCAAAATTTTCTAATTTTCCCAATAATGTCCTTTTTGCTCTGTGAATTAATTTTTAAAATTTTAATCACATAAATTTTACAAGTACAGCATGATGTTTTCATGTACATATTCATAGTGAACTCGTTACTACAGGTAATCAACTTAACATAGGCTTCACTTTCTACCTTTGCTTTAGCAAATTTTTAATATACAATATAATATGGTTAACTGTAGTCCTACTATGTATTAGATCTCTAGGCTTATTTATCCTATTCAGCTTCAAGTTTGTACTCATTAATGTGCCAGTAATGTCCTGTACAACAAAAGAAAATCATAATTTATATAGTATATTTAGTTGTCCTGTCTCTTGGGTCTTATTTAATTTGACACAATTTTGCTCAATCTTTCTACATCACTCTTGGTGTTGACCTTTTTGAAGGGTGCAGGTTGATTATTTTTGTGAAATATTCCTCAATTTGGTTTTATGTGTCTCCCCAAAATCAGAATTAGATTATGAATTACTTTGGCAAAAAAAATCCCAGAATGATATTGTGTCCTCAGTGCTTCTGTGAGGACACACATGGTGTCCAGTTGTCCTATTACTGGTGATTTTAACTTTGATCTCACTTAGGTGTAATCTGCCAACTTATCATAAAGTCCCTCTTTCCTCTTTATAATCAGTACGTGATTTTGGAAGAGATGCCTTGAAACTATGCAGACGCCTTGTTCACCCATCCAATTCTTATACATTAGCTTTTTGGTTTGTTTTCATGGGTGCATTCTAATTATACACAATAGTGAGACTCATTGTGCCAGATGTGCACAAGCACATAACACCACTGGATCAATCTCATTTCCCAGTAGCTTCTCTTTTCTTCTGCTCTGTTCTGTGATCCACTTGCTCCACTCTACTTATCTCCCTTCTTCACCTGCTAGTGTTAATACTCATTTGTAATGCTTGCCTGAGCCAATTATTATTATTACGGTTACTCAGTCTGTTTGTGTTTCTATAATAAAGTACCACAGACTGAAACATTTATAAACAACAGAAATTTGCTCCTTATAGTTCTGGAGGCTGTGAGTCCAAGATCACAGTGCCAATGGGTTTTGTCAAGGGCTTCTCTCTGCTTATAAGGTGGTGTCTTGCTGCTGCAACCTCCACAGGGCAGGAACACTGTGTTCTCACATGGCAGAAGGCAGGAGGGCAAGGAGCCTAGTTAATCTCTTCCAGCACTTTTATGCAGCCAGCTGTAGTCCCACCTATGAACACAGGGCTGCCACAGCCCAAGCATCTCCTAAAGGGCCCACCAATTCACAGTGTCACTTAGGCAGAAGTTGCAGCATGTGAATTTTGGGGAACCCATTCAGATCATATTGCCAAATGATGATTTTCTAAATCTAATTTTTCCCTACATTAATTAGCTGCTTTTCTGCTATAAGGAAGAACTCCCTTCTCATTTGCTCCTCAGATCCATATGCTCTCATGCACACATTCTATTTTTCATTAATGGATTTCCAGCTTTATGTATTTGTTTTGATGCTCTAATTATACTGCTGACCACCTATACTTATTTCCAAAACTGTTTCAAAATCTTTGTCTTTAGGAAGCTTGGCCCACAAGGGCTAAGCCAGCAATTCCCTCCTCTGTGCTTCTCTGTTCAGCTCTATACCCTGGATGCTTAGCACAGTGGCTGGTACACAAGGGCCCTGGGTTCATTCTTGACTGCATGAATGGAAGAAAGAAAAAAACAGAAGCTAAGCTTAAATTTCTGCCAGTCTGCATTCTTCCTCCTAAGAGCACTGCCTTCAGCCAGCAGAAGGGAATTCTCTGTTAACATTCACGGCGGGCCACGGTGAGTCTTGCAATGGTGAGGGACAGTCAACACGGATTAAACTGTTGACACGTTTGAATTTAACATAGATGTTTCTCCCACTGCCGAGTCTGCTGCTGTTTCTTTTACCATTTTCTCTGTATGGTGGTGCTTCCTCCATCAGTTTTTCATTCATGAAAGACCTCTCTGCCCAAAGATGAAAGGAAGGGGTATAAACAACCCTTCCATCAGAGGTAGCAAATCTTGTTGAAAAGATCTGGGTCCTTAATCAGGGGACCTGGGATTTGTTTCCCGTCTATGCAGCAAGAAGTATGACTTTGGGTGAGTTGCTCAGTCTTACCAGGGCTTTGTTTCCTTCATTCAGAAGTGGGGCTAATAGCATGTTTGATACAATAATGTTCTAGGCTCCTAATGAAGTTGCCTATATAAAAGCACTTTGGGACTGTACAACCAGCTTTCGGGAGCTCTGTGTCTTCACACTTGGCATTGCACTGGTCTTTATTGATGTCTGCCTCCTGATCTCTCAGGACTCTGCTATGTGCCACCTCCTTATGTGTGGCCTTCTTGATTGACAGTGTATCCCCCCATCTTTGTTCTGTTTGGACATAACAGAAAAGGTGCATTGGAATATACATTCCCTGTTCATAAGCTAAGCGCACGTGGCTCCCCTGAACTGCAGCTGATGTCTCTCATCACACCCCAGCAGCACTGTGCATCTGTTCCTTTGTGTAATCATGATCCTACCATTAAACTTTCACCTTTCTGACCATGAAAACATCCTTTAGCTCACTCAAATACTCGTTCTCAGGGCAAACTGTACTCCAAATACTTGGGCGTAGTTTTTCTGCGACACTTATTCTAACCCAAGAGATTTCTCCTACACTTGGGAAGGAGAAAACTTTTGTAGATGGCAAAATAGATTATAAAGACCAAAAAAAAAACTGCATTAAAATAAAAAAGTAACAATATTTTTACCAGGAGTTTTTAAAGTCATATGAGGCACATTCAAACTTTAATTTGATTGTTCATTGCTACCAAATATTCCCCTCTTTAATGTGATTTGTAAACATTTACAACCAACTCTGCTTTCTTTACCTTCTATGTGTTCTCAAGATGCAGTCTGGCTTATAGCTGACATTAAGGTTCTCCAACATCTCCTTCCTTATTTTTATGCGTTGTCTCAAGATGCCCCTTTTGCCTGATGCCCTGCCCTATAACACTTCGACTCTACCTAGAAAATTCTTGCCTTGCTCAAAAGTCATATTTCCTGTGAAATCATCCCCAATCCTGCCCCAAGGCAATAGTTTTGTCACTTCTTTGAATATTCTTCAGCAACTTCTAATATGGAGCCTATGAAATCCTGCCTGAGGCAGAGTGGACATTCTGTAATATTTCTGAAGGAAAGGAGAGCAATTGGGAGGGCGTTATTTGTTATCAAGTGATTACATATCCCAGCTTTGAACATACTACCTCTTCACTTTCACAGAAACCATTTTTGCAGTAAATCTTTTCCTTAATTTTAAACTGAGAACACTGGTGATCAGAGTGGCCAATTTGTTTGTGACCAAATATCTGTCAAGTAGAGAAAATTGTAGCTACATACTCCTCTCTCCAGCATGTGTAGTATCATATTTACATCTAGAAAGTTTTTCACAAATAAGATGTAAGTGCTAAAGTTTTTGATTAATTTTCTTTTTCATTTTCACTGAGATAGATATGAGGACACAAAGGTCACAGTATTGGTTTGCTGCTTTTTAATCTGTATGACCTTGATTCTCTTTTAAAGAAACCACCTCAGATATTGTCTCCTTTAAAAGATGTTTTCTGAACCACAAGCTGGATAAAATGTCATTCCTCTGTCTTCCTGTCATGATCTATGCAAATCACTAGCATCAGTTAAAGCAATAACCTCCTTGTTTGCCAATCCTCCCTACTACTTTTTCTTTAAGAGCTGGCACAGTGTCTTAAATATCTTGTTTCTTTCAAGTCTCATCCAAGGACTGGCATGTAGTGAATTCCCATTAAGTATTAACAAAAAACATGAAATAATAAAATTCCTTACCTTGACTAGGTCTTAATTTTCCAGTCTGAGAAAGATAAGTTAACGCTAGATCAGGGAAGGCACAGACGTGGAACATGTGCTTCCACTTCTTTTCTATGTACTTGACAGACATTGCAAGTCGATTACCTATTCTATTCTGGGCATAATGCAATATCCTTCCCACTGGATGCCCCTACTACCAAGGAACTTTATTACTACCCATAGTCTAGATGTTTTTTTTCCATGGCATTCTCAGAGCCTGGTTCCTCCCGTTCAGACAGAAATGTAAGATGCTCTGTAAAGGTCAGGTAGAGGAAGGATGATGAACAAAAGTCTTACCATTATATCCCCCTCTATTTTCATCACAGCACTCCTGATTTGACAAGTGATTTAGCATCTCAGGCTGGGGAAGGACGGATGGATGAATTGGGCCTCTGTGTCTGGTCGTTGGGCAGGAAATTAATAAGAATGCTAGCTGACATGATCTATGGTACTGTAACCTCATTATGCCTGATTAGCTTCCAGCCTTTCACTCCCTCTGACAGCTACAGGGCCTCAGGGTTTCCAATGGCAACCGCTTCCCTTTCTCTAATTGATTGCTGGGTCTCCCAACCGTGAAACCAGACCCTCCCACAAACTCCTCAGAGTGGGGGCCTTTCTGCATCATGTTACCTTCTCTTTTTGGCAGCAGGAAGGTGAGCTCTTGGGTTGTCTAAGTGGTGTTGACAGTGAAATGCTTTGAACTCAGGAAACAAAATTTGAAGGGATCGATTCAGTTCAGTTGATTAAGGCTTTTATCAAACTACTATGTGTGGACATCTGGGTTCAGTATAGAGTTGGCAATGGAAGTAGATTATATGATGCTGAAAATGAGGAAGAAGCTTTGAAATTCATTTTAACAAACATTTATGATGTACAATGGCACCAAGCACTGTGGTATATACTCAATTGAATCTAAAGTAAAAGCACCTTCACCTTAAAGTCATATTTATGAAGCATCTGCCCTCAAAATTGGGCTAAACTCCCTCTGGAATCTCCCTTCTTCATTAGATTAGATGGTGAACATCTACTCTTGCTCCCCCAAAACGTACACACTTTTTTCTTAATCTTTCAGTTATATTTTTTGCTTTCCATGGCTTGCTTTTTGCAGTCATAAATTAGCCTACATTTGTCATTGTGAACAAGTTCTATAGGCTGAGATTTCAATTTCAATACAGCTGGGTGAGCAAATAGTGAAGAAATATAATAAGTAGTATGGAAGCTTTTATAATGGTTGTTCTTATGAACATGTGTTCTAAATACGTAGCACTTTGAATGCTGTTGGTGATTCTTCTCCCATAAGCAACTGAGCAGAGTCTTATGTTAATACCTTGGCATAATAGAAAGAGGGTGGCCAAGCCCCAAACTTGCTTCTTCTGAGAAATCTTCCTTGACCCCAGCACACAAGGTCAGGTTCTCTATTGTATTGATTGATATTGGGCTCTGAAAGAACTCCATAATTTGAAGAGAACACTCCAAAAGCTAACGATTATTAACTATATCCAAGACATGATCCGAAGAAGGTAATATGGTAAGATATGCTTTTACTTTAATGGTTCAAGTTAGGTCTACTCTCATGTAGTCTAATTTTTATTCTCCACACTATTAATGACCACCCCATTAATAATTCAGTCAATACTGGCCACATCTCCAACTTGGCCCAAGAAATGATGGGGCTTGAAAATATTCATTGACTTAGGACAATTTACACATGACTTTGATGGCATTGGAAGGATACCAATCAGGCAGATAAACTCAGCCTTCTCTAAACTGTCTCTCTGTGATCCCACAAGAAAACAACATTTGAAACATTGGGAAGTGCATTATTCTTGCACAGACATTGTGGGTTTTAGTCCTCCAATTAAAAGAAAAGCAGAGGCTCATGCTTACTCACATTCCTGGGTCTCATGTCCTAAGTAAGACATTCTGGCTCAATTTTTATTCCATTTTCAAGAAATTTTTCTAAATATGTTATCTTTGTTTTCCCCTTCTCTTTCTTTCCCAGGGCTCGTGGAGGGTGGTGTGGTTTGCCTGCCATGTGAACTCAACTGAGTCACTTTTTGTCTTTGAAGCTGTTTCCTCATGTATAAAATGAATATCAAACTCTACACTGCCTGCCTCCCAAAGCTGTTTGTGGCACTGAAGGAGTAAAATAAGGAAGCTCCCATAAAACTCTACATACACACAAGGAACACACAAGGAGTTTTTATCACCAGGGGCCTTTGAAAGAAGAGGGTCCATTCTGTCTTTGCACATTAGAACCAAAGTTTATAAAATCTAATTGACATGTACAAATTAATAGTTCCATCCTAACACGCTCTCTGGACAAGAACAAGTACAGACACAGAAGCCCTGGTTGACCTACTTGCCCCATCCCTGCCCTCTTAATCAAAATGCATCTTCGTGGTTTTGTGGTTTTGGATAGCTTGCATGAAGAAGTGATCAATGTGAAAAAGTGATTTATTTTACTTCCTTTTCATATAGCCACAGATTAGCCTTACCCATGAAGATTTTAATTTCAACAGCAACACTGCGAACAAATGAGTGTTGAACAAATCTGATTTAGCAAAATATTACTGTAAGCATTTATGGATGTAGAGTTAATCAAATTTACCTAATGGCTTTGTTAATGGTTGTTATGGTTTAGATATGAGGTGTCCCCAAAATGTTAATGTGTGAGACAATTCAAGAAGGTTTAGAAGAGAAATGATGAGTTATGAAGGCCTTAATCCAATCAGTGAATTGATCCCCTGATAGGGATTAACTGAGTGATAAGTGTAGCATGCTAGAATGTGACTGGAGGATGTAGGTCATAGGGGGCCTATTTGGTGAGTGGAGTCTTTCTCTGCCTCCTGATAGGGTCCTGATCTATTTCCCTCCACCACACTCTTCCACCATGATGTTCTGCCTCACCTCAAGCCCCAAGGATTAGAGTCAACTGTCTACAGACTGAGGCCTCTGAAACCATGAACCCCCAAATAACTTTTCCTCCTGAAAGTGTTCTTATCAGGTATTTTAATCACAGCAGAAAAAAAAAATAAAAAAGCCTAGCCAACAATTGTTTCTTTCTCATAGATAGCCAAGCAAAGAGTTTTTCTCAGAGCTTAGCGTTGTTTTAGGCAGCTCTGGGTTCTAATCTTGATCAAAGCACCTATATTCTATGTGCATATCATAGGCAAGATATTTTCTTTCAAACATTTTCAGGTTTAGTTTCATGACCTGTAAATCATGTGGCCTATGACCTTCTCACTTTCACTCTTCAAAGCAGAGATGTTTAGAGCTTTAGGAAGGAGTAAACCACCTTCTTCCAAACAACAGAGCCATTACTCAGTTTTGACTATAAAGTTAGTTATTTGTTCAAATCCCTAATAAGCTAAAAGGTTTAAAACTGACTTTTACTATGGAAGAATTTATCAGTGATGATGGGTATTTGGCTGTGACAGAAACCTGGCTACTAAGAGAAACAGTGAGGTTGGTTTTTCTAAAGTGACAAATTCAGAGGCAAGTGGTCTAGAGCTGCTGTGGTGGCAAGTCAGGGCCACAACTCAGTTAGGCTATAGCCTCAGTTATTCAACCAAATGCTGATCTAGGTGCTGTGAAGGTATTTTATAGATTGGTCAAATTCTAATATGTTTAAGTAGGAAGCTTATTCTAGATTATATGAGTGGGCCTGATTCATTCCATCAAAGGAAGGTAAGAGCAGAACTGAGACTTCCCTGAAGAAGCCTCACTCCACCCATGCACTACAGTTTCATCCTGTACCTCACAGTACCAGCTTGTCCTTTCTGTTGGATGCCCTGTAGGTTTCACAAGTCCCTCGCCAGATCCCAGAATCACATGAGCCAATCTGTTGGAATAGATCTCTATCATTGATCTATCATCTATCTATCCATCTATTCTTCCATCCATTATCCATCTCCCACTTGTTCTACTTCCCTGATGGAATCACAACTGATACAGACCCAGACTTCTACTTGTTTTCTTCATCACCATTCTTAGTACCTAAGAGTAGCTATTGCATTGGTAGGCATGTATCTGTATGCTTGGCAGGGAGAAGGGGAAATAAAAAGACATAAACCAAGAACCATGCACTCCCTAGCTTTGCTTCTTTTTAGAAAGGAAAACCTTACCAAACAACTTTCACTCATATTTCATTGACTGAGACATGGTCATGTGACCAGCTCTGGAAAACTGAGTCAGGGACAGAGAATGCTTTTAGTTGGTCACATTGTGACCCCAAGTAAAATGGGGGGAGCTATGATATGGAAAAAGGGGTAAATGGATATTGTTTCAGTAACTATGGAGAAAATTTTCTGAAATTCTTTATCATGTGAAAAACCAAACCTGAACATCTTAGATCTAAGAGTTTCTCTTATAAGTGTAGAAAAATTTCTTCTTCTAACTATGGTAACTAGGTTCTGTGTCCTGCTGCCTTAAGGTAGAAGAATTTTATGAGTTGAAAATGTGAATCCAAAAAACTATCCCTTCCTGCTCAAGAAATCCTGAGAATAGATGTGCACTAGCAATAGGAGAGGCAGGCAGAGCACACCCTGGCCTCCCTCTGAGACTCAGCACAGCATGAGGAGGGACAGTGGTGTCACATGAGTGATGTTGGAAGAGGAGGCACTCTCCTGGCTTTACATTTAGGACCCTGAAAGGAGATGTGAAGAAGACTATTCAGTTCACAAAAGGTGGGCAGAGGGAGGATTGAAATGTGGATTTTCCAAGCCACTCAGCTTCCCATGGCATGATCAGTTATCTTATTTTTTCCACATGATCCTGGGGGACATGGAAAATCATTGAGATGAGGAGTAGTAGGTTTTCTGTAGGACCTTCTGTAGCAAGGGATGAGAGCCAGGGACAGGATGGACCAAGGCAGAGGCTGGAGTTGAGGCAACCAGAATCTGAGATGTCAGAGAAAAGTCTGAGTAAATCAGAAAGTCACAGACTCAGTAAAGTTAGTGGGTAGAGGCTGAAGGATGGTGGAAAAAGAACACACGCACGCGTGCGTGTGCGCATACACACACACACACACACACACACACACACCACACACTCACACAAGGAGAGAAAGAGATTAAGTTGCCAGTTGCAGCCTTAAGTAGCAGGGATTAGGGCCACACTCAGGAGCAATTGCCCAGGGAGCAGCTCCAAATGACCCCACCACAGAAGAGACACCAACGCTCTAGGCCTAACACTCAGGCACCAACCTAGAGAAAAGCAAGAGGACATAGACAAAATATGTGAGACTGAGCAAAATTTGACCTAGAAAGCCAAACAAAACCACCCCCAAAGAGCTGTTAAATTATTTTGCATTGGCTAGGAGTACAGCCACCTATATGACAATAGCCTCCCTCCACCTCCAGCTACCTACTAGGCAGAGACTTGTCTATATTAAATTCACGAGAGTTGAGGAGAAAACGAACTGTATTTCTTTGTACATATCAATCAAAGTGTTATTTTGCAGCCCCTTTGCATGCAACAAATGAGAATAATACTTATGCTGCAATGTTGTTGGGAGAATAGAAATGAAAACAAGGGTTCCTTATATTAGCTTAATTCTGATCTCCTGTGCACGCTTGAGAGCAGTATCTATGTAAAGCAAGGTTTCCTGCTGCCCCTGAGATGCAAGAGGAGGACAGCAGATAGAGCATGTCCTACCATAGCCAGACTATCATATTTTCTGCCCCAAATCTTCCACACTCACTTCACTCATATCTGCAAACTCCTCTCCGCATTTCTTTCCCATATAGTACATCACGGTGTTGTCTGTGCGCATCTCTAGAAAAATAAAAGCCATGTCTGATTTCTTTCAAACTCAGGTATGTGGTAGGCATGAAGCACTTAAATAATTAATGATATCATTACCTCTCTGGGTCTCTAGAAACTCAGCTTTTACACACTCAACATAGCCAATCCATTTATGGATAATCAAAGGGAAAATTGTCATAGAATATATTTCTTTGTACAATCATTATTCAGTCATATAATTTGTTAATTTAATTTTGATTCTCAATTCCCACAGATTATTAGCATTTTAATCAACAACTTTAAATATTTATGAATCAGGATTCAAATATATGATCTATTTAATCTTCTAGTTTAATACCTTTTTTTTAAGAAACAAAAATTTAAAAATCCCCCTATCAGAACTGCATGTCTCAACCTTGCTTTCAAGTTCTTTCTTTATTCCTAGTGTTGTATGGTGATGAAAGGAAAAGGGGGTTTTCTTTACATAAGGACCTCTGCAACTTGTAGGAAGGAAGTTCTGGAATGACTCTCCAGAGCGTTTTCTCCAAAAGACTTTTGTGCTGTGGGCTGAATGTTGGTGTCCCTCCAGATTTGTATGTCGGGCTCTGATATCCACACGACAATCTTAAGAAGTGGGTTCCTTGGGAAGTAATTAAGTCATGAGAACTCCGTGAACGGAACTAAAGTGCTTTTATACAGCTCTCTTGTTTCTTACTGCCATAAGAAGGTACCACAAGAAGGTGCCACTTTTTTATTTTTTTCAAGAGAGAAGGACAGAGAGAGAGAGAGAGAGAGAGAATCAACTTTATGTGGTTTTTTCATGTGGCTTTCGTTGTTCAGACACTTGGCTGTGTACCTGGCACTGGGGTTCAAACTTGCATACTCACACATGCCAGGCAAGTGCCATAACATCTGAGCCACCAGCCCAAGAAGGTGCTGCTTTTGAAGCAGACAACAAGCCCTACTGGCATCCTGATCTCAAACCCTGGCCCTCCTTAACTGTGAGCAATAAGTTCATATTGTTTATAAACTACTCAGTCTGAAGTGTTTTCTTATAGAAGCCTGGATAGATTAAGATAAGGTTTACATGTGCATGTGTGTTTCATATACAGACACACTTACATATATTTGCAGGTGTGTTTTATATACATATAAATTGACATCTGTATTTACCACACCCACATATATGCATGGATTTGAAGTATAAGACTATATGGAGGAAAACCACAGTGATAAAGTCAAAGACAGAAGGTTCCTAATAACTACCGGTCCAACTCCTCTTTTTTTAGAGTGGAGGGAACTGAAGCCCAGACAGGCCATGCAACTTTTTGGAGATCAGATTGTCTGAGTGCTTCTCACAGACTTCTAGTTGAAAACCCTGTTCAGGACCTATACTGCCTTTCTAAAGGCATCTCCTTGCCTGGCTATGAATCAGGTTTACATGACCAGCATAGAAGCACAACACTCTTACGAGATAATGATGAGAAGACACATTTCTTGAACCTGATCCTTAAGAGCTCTCTTTGCACCTCCTCCGTTCCCAGAAGAATTTTCATCATACTCTCCTCTAAGCCTCATTGTTATTACAGCAGGATATTGGAAAAATTCTCATGCCAAAATTGCTGTGCTGAAATTATAAAGCCACATAGAGCTGCTAATGGAGGGTGTCTGTTGGGGGAGGAGGCAAGAAAGAGGAAGAAACAAGTCAGGGAGGGGCAGATGCTTAACGATGGAAAAATGGGAGAGGAAATTAAGAAACAGTCAGTGCAAAATTAGAGACAGGAGCAGAGAGGGAGATAGTCATAGGAAATCACAGAGAGAGAAGAAAAGGAATTGAGCAAGGAAAAGGGGAGGGATGCAAAGGCAGAGACTCCTGGAAGAGTCCAAAAGCCAGAAGACAGAGAATGCACTTTAACAGTATATTAGCTACTTTATCAAATAATATGCTCAATATAATTTTCTTCAACTTTCAGGTGACTTTCCAGATGAAGTGCCTCCATAGTTAAAAGATGGAGTCCAGTTGTTAATTAAAAATGGCAAATAAATCCACTACTGTATTTTTGTAGTGCAATTGCTCTTGGGAAAGGGAGTCAGAGAGAAGAAAGGAGAGAATGGGGGAGGTGAGATAAGAGGAGACAAATAGAGGAAAGGCCAGACCTAGCACCCACATGTAGAGAGGCAGGTTCACTTGGACAAGGAAAGAGCCACAAGGAGAGCTGCCTAAGGGCCTGCACTGAGCACAGATGGTGGGGCTCTGCAAATTGTCCTCAGAAGAGGAGAAGGCAGGAGTCCTGGGAAGGGAAATCCTAGGGAAGCAGAGCCCTAGCGAGTTCCCTGAGTGAGGGGTTTTGAGTGGAGGTGGAGCTAGGACTGGGCGGAAGGGATCGGAGAGGTTCTTTCCAATGTATGTTTCTGAAGAAAGGATGAGGAATCTCTTTTTTCAATATGATTATTGGTAATACGGTCTCAAAAGGCATTGTGGACTGAACCGTGTTGCCTCAAAAGGCATATGCCGAAGGCCTGATCTCAAATGTTCCTGTAAGTGGAACCCAGACCTTTAAGGAGGCAACTAAGGGTGCATGGGGTCATACCAGTGGGGTCCTTAACTTGATAGTTAAGGACTGGTGTTCGTGTAAGAACAGACAACAGATTTCCCTTTTACTCCCTCTC
>PVKS010023355.1:0-32481 GCA_004027875.1 Aplodontia rufa
ATTCTCAGTCACCATTGATTTAAACATTTTTGGCCTATTATGTAAATGATTAAATATGTATAAATTAACTAAAAACATCATTTCTCCAAAAATAATTCTTTTGAATTGCTTTTAATTTTTTAATATTTTAGATCTTTTTGTTATTGAAATTTTAGAAAAATAAATTTTTACATTACTCTGGCAAGAAATCTAATAAACTGGTTCATTTTAATAAATAGGTATTTACTGACTGATTCTTTAATACTGATAGTTTATTCTTTAAATAGAGTGTGCTAATTGCCAAGGAATTCAATAATTTTTAACTTCACTCTTTCTTCCTGAAAATTAATTTTTAGAAACCTTTTGCAGTTCATTCAAGTAAGCCCTGATATTTCAAGATAAGGATTTATAGTAAATTACTTTGTGCTTTTTGTTTTCTTCCTTGTGTTTTCACCTATTTCTGTGAAGGCTTGTAATGAACTTGGACAAACCTGGATGGAATCTGGGGTCAGTGAAAATGCAGTTTCGGGGCATATACAGCTTATAATTCCTGGAGAATCTGCTTGTTTCGCGGTATGCATTATTTGTTTTAGAACATTTTTCACTGTTAGACCCTAGAGTTCTTGGGAGAATTAAATGTATTACAAGTGAAAGAAAAAAAAAAACTTGAATGTGATAGAATACTATTTGAAACAACTTGTATTTTTACTTCTTTCTTTTGAAATTGTTTTTATTCTTTTTCATGTAGTGCGCACCACCACTTGTAGTTGCTGCAAATATTGATGAAAAGACTCTTAAGCGAGAAGGCGTTTGTGCAGCCAGTCTTCCTACCACTATGGGGGTGGTTGCAGGGATCTTGGTACAAAACGTATTAAAGTAAGCAAGGGCTAATTTTTTAAAAATAGTTTTGTATGCTTTTGATAAAACTATTTACTGAAGACTTCAAAAATTGAAATTGTCAGCAAGGTATTTAAAATTTTAAAATGTAAACTTAGCGTTAAATATATTTTTATTTTATAAATACATGCTTGTACTTTTTATGCATATATTTACATTAATTTAAATATATTAATATAACGTGTATGAGAGTCAGTTACTCTGACAAGCAAATAATGTGTATTTCATTTTAATTTCCATTTATTTGTTTAAAAAAAGGGCTGGGCACTTTTGTGTGAATTACCTTTTAATACCTTTTGCTCTCTTTTTTTAATCTTTTCTTATTGTATATCTTCAACATGCATTTGCAAATTACCTTTTGTCACTTACATTTTATACATGATATTCCTCTGTACAGAAGCTTTAGATGATCACATTTGATGAGGAAGGGAACTTTATGGGGTATTAGACATGCTGCGTATCTCGATCTGGTAGTATTTACATGGAAGACTTATATTTTATTGTTCATAATTGTGTACTTTACAACAAATTATATAAAAATTTTAAAATTAGATTTAATACCATATCTCAGGATTAAAAAAAAACACTTTTCTTACATTTTAATGTCTCTGAAATCATTATGCTTCTTAAAGTTTTTAAACATATTTTAATTGCCAGCATTTTGTATTTATTAGAGGTTCAAAAACTAATAGTGTATTCTGCAGATGATGATACAGAATAATCTTTTCATTCTTTCATTAATTTAGCAAATATTCCAGCATCTATTTATGAAAAACAGGCTCTGTAAACAAGATAAAAAATGTTTCTGGGTTGCATGTTAGAAAAAATCATTACTTCAAAGTCATTTTTTAAAAATTCACTTGTTTTCCTCTAGTACTTGTTCTGGGTATTTTTTCTTTATCTGGTCTATGTTGTTTTTCTAGGTTTCTATTAAATTTTGGTACTGTTAGTTTTTACCTTGGATACAATGCAATGCAAGATTTTTTTCCTACTATGTCCATGAAGCCAAATCCTCAATGTGATGACAGAAATTGCAGGAAGCAGCAGGAAGAATATAAGGTATATGGCAATCTGTCAGAATATCTGAGGGATCATATTGCATAGGACAATAATTTAAACAACAACAACAAAAAGAAACAGATTTGGATTATGAAATAAATAGATTCTGGATTTTTATAGTTTTAATTTTATAATTTTAATTTATCATACCTTAAAAATAAAAACCCTTTCTTGTTGGTGATAACATAAAACCTCGTCTGAATTCTTGATTAATGCTTCAGACAACTGATAATGAGCGAAAACAATGGTATTATTTGACTTCTACAGAAAAAGGTAGCAGCACTGCCCAAACCAGAGGCTGTTCAAGAAGAGGAAGAGATAATACATGAGGATAACGAGTGGGGTAGGAATTCTTTTATAACTTGAAGAGGTAACATCCAACAAAGTCTTTTGTAGTAGAGAATATAAGATTATACAAATTTTGAATAATTATTGTTTGTGAGGTTTCTTCAAAACTGGTACAGAATCTGTTTTAATTCAACAGGTATTGAGCTGGTATCTGAGGTTTCAGAAGAGGAATTGAAAAGTTCTTCAGGTCCAGTTCCTGATTTACCTGAAGGAATTACAGTGGCATATACAATTCCAAAAAAGGTACTTTTAAATCTGACTTACCTGTAAGTAATTATTAGATGAATATGTATTTATTTTCTTTTACCTTCATCCTATTTGGTAATGCCCATACAATAGCTCCTGTTTTGGATATTTTATACCATATAGGCATTAAGATGTGAGAAGTATTCAGTATTAATATGAGATGTGCACAGCTCATTTTATTTATTTATTTATTTTAAAGAGAGAGGGACAGTGAGAGTGAGAGAGAAAGAATCAATTTTATTTAGCTCTTCTCGTGGCTTTCATTACTCCAATACTCTTGTGTACATGGTGCTGGGGTTTGAACCCGCATCCTCATGCATGCCAGGCAAGTGCCACAACTGCTGTGCCACCACTCCAGCCCCCACAACTCATTTTAAACTTTGAAAACATTCACTTAGAAGTTTTATTTACTCACTAATGGGCCAAGTATATAGATTTTGATTTTTGTATATTTATAGCTTTAGTCACAACCATTTAAAAGTATTTCAGTAGATAACCTGAAGAAGACATACAGTAAAGTGGTAAAGTGGCCAACAGAAATATGAAAAATTACTCAGTGTCACTAATCATTGGGGTAATGCAAATCAATACGACAGTGAGGTATCACTCCAATTAGGATAGTTGTTATCAAAAAGATAAATGCTGGCACAGATGTGCAGAAAACAGAACCTTTACTGTTGGTAGTTATGTAAATTAGTAGGTGCATTATGGAAAATGGCATGAAGGTTGCTCAAAAATTAAAAATGGAACTACCATGTATGTGGACCAACAATTCAACTACTGGGTGTATATCTAAAGAAATGAAATTGTATGCTGAAGAGACATCTGCACTCCCAGGTTTATTGTAGCTCTGTTCGTAATGGTCAAGAAATGAACTCCATGTAAGTGTCCTCTGGCTGATAAAGAAAGAAAATATGGTGTTTTAATCAGTTTTTTCATTTCTGTGACTAAAAGACCCAATGGACAGTTTGAGGGAAGAAAAGTTTATTTAGGGACTCATCACAGATATTAGTCCAAAGAAGGTTGGCTCCATTCCTTGGGGCTCAAGGTAAGGCTGAACATCATGGTGGAAAACTGGTGCAGAGGGAAGTGGGTCAAGGCATGGCTCCAGGAAGCAGAGAGTGAGAGAGACTTCATGCCAGATACAAAATATGTGCCTCCAAAGGCATGTCCCCAGTGACCCCCCACCTCTAACCATATCCTACCAGCTTATAGTTACCAGTTAATCCCTATCAGGGGATTAACTCATGGATTGAGTTAAGGCTCATAACCCAATCATTTCACCTCAGCCTTCCTGAATTATCTCACATGAGCTTTTGGGGGACACATTTCATACAAACCATAACATATGGTGTGTGTGTGTATATGTATATATATGTACATATATATATATATGTATATATATACATATATATATATGTGTGTGTGTGTGTGTGTGTATTGTATTCCATTGTGTATGTGTGTGTGTGTGTGTATATATATACACACACAATGGAATACAATTCAGCCATAGCCATAAGAAGGATATCCTGTCATTGTAGAAAACATGGATGAAACTAGAGGTCATTATGTTAAGTGAAATAAACCAGGTGTAGAATGACAAATATGTCAGACGTATGAAAACTAAAAAAAGTTGATCTTGTAGAAGTTGAGAATTGAATAGTCTTTACCAGAGGCTGGGAGAAGAATAGTGAAAAGTTTGTCAATAGCTACCAAGTTATAGTTAGAGAGCAGAAATAAGTTCTGGTATCCTATTTCACAATAGCATGACTGAGATAAGTATATACTGTACTCTATATTTCAAAAAGCCAAAAGAAATGATTTTTAAATGTTTTCATCACAAAGAAATAATAAGTGTTTGAAAAAATAGATATGCTAATCCTAATTTCAACATCAGTGTATACCTGTATCAAAACATCACATGGTACTCCAGAAATACATGCAATTTTTATGTCAATTAAAATATATACTTCAATAGAGATGTTAAGAATATGAAAATTAATGCCTTGTAAACAAATGCTGATGTAGAAAGTAAATGGCTTTCTTTGTCTTCTAAAAAATTATACAACATATTTATTAGAGGAAATTTATAAACTTGTTGAGCATGGTTAAAGCTTACTGATTCCTAAGCATAAAGAATTTTTTTTATTTGTTCGACATACTCTTATATATTAGAGGGAATTATTGTCATGTATTCATTCATACATACATATTGACAGAGTGAATTAAGGCCCATCCTAGTCCAGGATCTTCCCCACTTCATCCATTCCCTGATCTCATATCTCCTCTTAAATACCCCCATATTATTGATAGAAATGAGCATACATATATATATATATAAATTTTTGAAATTTCTGAGTTTCTCTGCTTGCCTGTGTATAATTTGGCTTCTTATGGGAGTTGACTTTTCTCAGTTGTATTGATACCCCACCTTGTCTCTCCTTCCCCTCCTTGCCTCCCTCCCTTCTCCGCCTACCTTCATAGTTATGGTTCCCCTAGCTTATAGGAAATTTAGTGAGGTTTTTTAATTAAACATAGCTAACTTTCATCCTGTCTTAGGCTTTACTCTAGCTTCTACTTATGAGAGAAAGCATTTGACCCTTAAGTCTCTGTGTTTGGAATATTTCACTCAGCATGATTTTTTTCCATTACCATCCATTTAGCTTCAAAAGCCATGATATTGTTCTTTCTAATAGCAGAACAGAACTCCATTGTATATATACACCACAATTTTTGAATCCATTCATCCAGCGAGGGACTTCTGGGTTGGTTCTGTGGTTTAGCTATTGTAAATTGAGCTGCTATAAATATTGATGTATCTATGTTCCTGTAGTATGTTGATTCTAGCTCTTCTGGGAAAATACCCAGGATTGGGGTAGCTGGGTCATATGGTGGATCCATCCCTAGTTTTTTGAGGGGCCTTCACATTGCTTTCCAGAGTATCTGTACCAGTTTGTAATTCCATCAACAGCGTTTTAATATTCCTTTCTCCCCACAACCCCCCACCATCTGTTACTGTTTGTATTCTTCATTTTTGCCACTCTGATTGGAGTGAAGTAGAATCTCAGTGAAGTTTTGATTTGTTTTTCTCTGACTGCTAGTGATGTAAAATACTTTCTTATATATCATTTGGCTTTTTGAACTTCCCTTGTTGAGAAGTTTCTGTTCAGTTCCCTAACCCATTTATTAATTGGATTATTTGTGGTTTTGTTGTGGTGGAGTGATCATCATTTTTTTCCTTCTAATTGTATAGTTAGTTGATGGTTTAATTCGTAATTCTTTCATCCATTTCAATTTGATTTTTGTGCAGGATGAGATATAAAGATCTAATTTCAATTTGTACCTATGGCTGTCCAGTTTGTCCAGCACCATTTGTTGAACAGGCTGTCTTTCCTCTATGCTGTATTTTTGTCCCCTTTGTCAAATATCAGATGGTTAAAGACTTGTGGGTTTGTCTCAGTGTCTTCTATTTTGTTCCCTTGGTCTTCAGGTCTGTTTTGAAACAACTACCATGTTGTTTTTGTTACTATAGCCATATCATGTAATTTAGGTCAGGTATTATGACACCTCCTGTTTTATCTTTCTTATTTAGTAATGTTTTGGCTATTGTGGGTTTCCTGTTATTCCAAATGAATTTGAGAATTGCTTTTTTTTATATCCATGAGTAATGTTATTGGTATCTTGATGAGGATTGCATTGAATCTGTACAGAGCTTTTGGCAGAGTGCGTGGCCATTTTAATTATATTTATTCTGCCTAACCAAGAATGTGGAATGTTTTTCCATTTTCTCAGATCTTCTTCAGTTTCTTTTTTTAATATTTGCTTTGCAAAAGTCTTTTATATCCTTTGTTAGATTAATGCCCAAGTATTTTATTCTTTTTGAGGTTTTTGTGAATGGGACGGATTTCTTGATTTCTTCTTTGGCTGGAATTGCTGCTGGAGTATAGGAAGCTGTTGATTTATGAGTGTTGATCTTGTAACCAGCCACCTGGCTAAATTCATTTGTAAGCTCTAGAAGACTTCTGGTAGAGCTTTTTGGTTCTTCTAGGTATAGGATTATGTCTTTGGCAAATAGAGATTGCTTGACTTCCTCTTTTCCTGTTTGAATTCCTTTGATTTCCTTCTTTTCTCTGATAGTTCCCTGCTCGGGTTTCAAGGACTATATTGAATAACAGGGGTGAGAGTGGACAGCCTTGTCTTGTATCCGAATTTAGTAGGAATGGTTTGTCTTTCCCCATTAAGTATAATGTTGGCTATGGGTTTGTCATAAACGGCTCTTACAAAATTAAAGTATGCTCCTTTGATCCCTGTCTTCTCTAGAGTTTTGAGCATAAATGGGTGTTGGATTTTATCAAAGGCCTTTTCCGCATCAGTTGAGATGATCATATGGATTTTGTCTTTCATTCTGTTTAAGTGGTGGATCACATTTATTGATTTGCATATGTTGAAACAGCCCTGCATTCCTGGAATGAAACCCGCTTGATTGTGATTTATTATCTTTTTGATGCATTTTTTTGATGCAGTTTGCTAGAATTTTATTAAGGATTTTTGCATCTGTGTTCACCAGGGAAATTGGTCTGTAGTTTTCTTGATGTGTCTTTGTTGGGTTTAGGTATCAGGGTTATGCTTGCCTCATAAAAAAGTGTTTGGACTGTTCCATCCCTTCCAATTTCATGGAATAGCTTACTAAAGAGAGGTGTTAATTTTTCTGTAAAGGTCTGGTAGGTAGTACTCTGCTGAGAATCCACCAGGTCCTGGGCTTTTCTTTTTTGGAAGGCCTTTGATTGCTGGTTGAATTTTGCTACCTGAGATTGGTTTATTTAGATTTTCAATGTTCTTCTGTGTTAGTTTGGGAATGTCGTATATGGCTAGGTATTTGTCCATGTCTTCCAGATTATCAAGCTTGGAAGAGTATAGTTTTTCAAAATAGGTTCTAATAATAGTTTGGATTTCATATGAGTCAGTGGTGATGTCTCCATTTTCACCTATGATTTTGTTGATTTGCTTCACTTCCTTCTTCCTTCTGGTGAGGTTGGCTAGGGGTGTGTGAATTTTATTTATTGTTTTGAAGAACCACCTCTTTGTTTTGTTGATTCTATGTAATTTTTGTTGTTGTTGTTGTTCTCAATATCATTGATTTTGGCTCTGATCTTGGTTAACTCCTGCCTTCTGTTGGATTTGTGATTGGATTGTTCATCTTTTTATAGGGAATTTAGTTAGAGCATAAGTTTATTTATTTGGTCTCTCCTTTGATTTTTGATGAAGACACTCAGTACTATAAATCTGCTTCTTAAGAATAAGCATAAAGAATTCTATAAGGGTCTTTCTTCACTGCGTTTCCTTCATTTGTTGACAGCAAGAAGACTGTGTACCAGAAGTAACAGTGGAAGATTCTGGAGAAAGCTTGGAGGACCTCATGGCCAAGATGAAGAATATGTAGATTATGGACTGGCATATATTTTACTTCTGTATTTAAGCTTATTCCCTTGAAATTAAAAAAAATCAAACCTAATATAACTTAAGGCAAAGCTATTTGATGTATATATCGTCACTAAACTGTTATACTTGATGAAAATACTGTAGCTCTCGCTTTTTGCTCCCCTTTCCAGTTAATCGAATAGCTATCCTAAAAGGTTTGCCTTCAAAGGACTGTTATGGGCAGTTATAAATCTTAATGGAAACATCACCACCAAAATGTTTTGGCCTTTGGAAGACTGGAGAAGACCAATCTGATTCTGTATTCTTTTTCTAGTATTCCCTGATCTGTGGCCAAGGACATGGAAATAGAGGGAGAAGGAAGGACAGAGGTGCAGCCTGTTGATCAGAGCTAGCATCTGTCACTGTGTTTGGAATTGCTTCCCACAAGAAAATTGCCCACTGTTATTACTTGACCAACAGGGATTTAAAATAGTTAACCCCTAAAATGAAAACATCCTCTCCAGTGTTTATAGATGAAATGAAAGCTGAAATATAATCACTGGAGAAGTTTGTAAATATGTGAATTATATACAAAACAAAGGCAAATAAATGGAACCTGTCTGCATGAGTAGACAGATAAAGGTAGTTTCAAGAAAATCAAATTATATTTTATTCTGCACTGACCAACCATGGGAAAGAATTCCTTGCCATCTGTGACACATGTATATGGAGTTAGGGACCTCCTCAGAGGGGAATTGAGGCAGGAGATAAATTATCTGTAGGCAAATAGAAAATGGGGACCTCAGAGACTGGGATCCCACCATCCCAGAATAAAACCGTAGGCTAAAACCTAGGAATGGAAGGCCCCACTCATGTGTAGATGACCAACTCCTTTCTTGGCAGGAAGTTAGTGCACTTTGTTGGAAAACAATGGCATAAATATAGAGTAAGAAATCCACATTATGCCTATCATATAGGGTTACTCCCAAATATTTAAATTTGGTACTTAAGGCAGTGAGATACTGATAAGCATTGTCCTGGAAATTGGACATGAAAGAAGAATTTTAATTGCCTCTGCAATGACTGGTGTGTATTTATTCTTAGGAAGAGTCTCATTTCCCGATTGTGAGTACTAAATTATAAACTGATATAAACCGATTTTCTCTTGAGTTACATACAAATAACAAAAGTTTAGCCTTGGTTGGAATAAATTCTTAATAGTTTGGAAACCAATAAATAACATCAGGTGTAACCATTGCCAGCAGGCTCTTTATATGCTAATCTCTTATTTTGATGACTTTTCCTTTGAAGATATGAATGTCCAGGTTGTATCTACAGGGGGATAATGTTAGTAAAAAGTTAAAAGTACATTCCCCACTTATTAAATAAAGTTGTAAAAATTTCAGAAATATGTTCAGTATATTAGTTTTGAATTTCTAGAATTATACCATGATTTTTATGTTTATAGTGAAATGGGAAAATAGGAGGATGGTTTTCTAGTCTTAAAACTGTCTTATGCTGCCTTGGTGGATCTTTTACCATTTAAAAAAAATTAGTGCATTAAATTGTAGAATAACTTTTCTGGTTACTAGAGATGTTTTGAATTTCAAAGATAAAGCAGTCTTTCTAGAATAATTCTCTTTCAGGAACACTGGTACATGAATTCGGCAAGACTTTCAAGGCTTTTCTTATAAATTACTAGAATTTGATTTGAAAAAGCATAATATATAGAATTCCACATCTTCTGAAGACCTTTTATTTACTTGGCTCTGCATTGTTGCTAGTGTCTTAACTATACCAAATTTTCTTTCTCTCATTTTTTTTTGGTCTAGTATCTTCCATAAACTACTGGATTATTTTACCAGAAAAAAAAAATCTGGTTACAGGTGTCTATTGCAACTTAGAATGTTCTCTTGACAGTGTGTGCACCATGAAAATTTGTGTAAGCAGGCAGCCAATTATGAGGAATTGATCATGATAGAATTTTGCATTAAAATAAGTCCACAGTGGTTAGACTTGTAGACATTAGGGATTCTAATAAGAAAGAGGAAAAAGCAGTCCCAACACTGCTTTAGCAGACTCTAATAAACAGTATAGCAGATCATTTCACTTTAATTCCTTTCTTGTCAGTCATTAATGGAAAGTTAATTTATGGTTGTGCTCAGATTCTTTTATGTAGTAGAGAAAGTTTGTATTATGGTTTTCTTTTCATAAAAATACTCCCTGGATACTTAGAAACAGATAATCCAACACAGAAAAGTCAGAATATTTATTAAGGAAGCTTTTGACTCCCCCAGATGATGTTTGTTTTCTGTTTTGTTTTTCATTTTTCCCTTTCCGTAAAGTATTGACAAGTGAAAATTAATTATGAATAGCAAAATTTGGTTCCTACCCATTCATGATTGAGTTGACTGAAGCTGTTTCATTGTGAAAGTGTATACTAATGTGAATATAATATTCCTATTTGAGAACCTCAAATACACATACACAAACACATGAGATGTCTATTACAGCTATGTTTATCTTTAGATGTTCTCATGAAAATATATCGTACTTGTTGGTAGTACAATAAATAGTAAGATCAAAACAGTTTTATTTATACAATTATTTTGAAATACATAAAGTGATTCTCAGCTATAATTAATTTTTATCTTAAAGTCACTTTGAAAATAATAGACATTTCTAATATTTTTCTATGTTTTTTCAAGTCCAAATTTTGGAAGAATAAATATATATTATCATTAAGTTTTTTTTCAAGGTTCTTTTAGAGTACTGGTCTCATTATTTCCTAAAGCAATTTTTTTAGGCTTGTAAATACAGTACAAATAAAGTCTTAAACTATTTATATCACTAAATCAGATTTTAAGCTCCAGTAGCTTAATTCTATAATCAATATCTCATGTATTTCTGAATTATTATTTGTATCTTTCACAGCATGGTGAAAGATATCTTCTTTTCCCTTTGAACCTCTCTCAAAAGGGGAAAGGAGGATGCTCATTTGTTAAGATCCTACCTAATATATTTTAAATGACCACTTAGGGACTTGGAATTTTATCGATTCTCAGATGTATGTGCATTTAAATTACCTGGGGATTGAGATGAAATGCAGATTATGACTTAGTAGGGGTCGGAAGGAGGCCCCAGAGTCTGAATATTTAATAAGCTCTTGGCAGTAGCCATAATACTGTTTCTTGAACCAGCCTGTGTGCAGCAAGGCCTCAGAGAACTATAACCAAGACCCTAAAAAGTCAGTTCTTCAAGTTGAGTAAACTACTGAATATTGAAAACATTTGAGTTTTTCAAAAATATTCAAAATAATCTTAAACAGTTACATAAAATGTAGCTTTCTTGCATAGAGTGGGAAAAAAACTTGAAATTGTACTTTTAAAACAGTGAATTATGGTTTTGTACATATCTCACCTTTATTACTAATACATACTAAAATTTTATGAATGTTAAAATTAATGAAGATCTTACTGAATATAAATACATAAGTAGTATAAATAATATCAAAAATTGACAATACTTATAAAATCTATAAAAATATTTAATTTTCAATATAAAAATTACAGACTAATTTGAGTATGAGGTAAACGAGGAGATGGATTTATTTTAGCCCACTCAAGAAGGATGATAGAATGTTATGTCCATTTTGGGGCAGGGTCAAAGAATGCTAAAGAGTTGGCCTATTACTGCACAGATGACCTCACACTATACAGATACATACAACACAGTCAAAAAATACGTGATGTGGAGCACACAAGAAGCAGGGAGACTGGCCCAGTCTGTCAAGGGAAAAGGCAGAATAAAAAAGAAAACTGTAGCAATCGGGAATTCCTGTGACTAATTTGAAGACAATTCGAACCTTTCATAAACATCCCTTTAATCCTTGAAACTTTTCTTTGAGGTAGAGAATTGGGTCAGACTACTGCTGGGAAAGAATAGTGAAAGTGACTTGAGAGATGAAAAGAATCATTGAGTTCTTGACTGCTCTGCCAGCTCTCAGTGAACAGAGACAAATCCACTCCTCCTGTGGCCTTAGACTGTTCATGAGTCTATGCCCTTGGATCCCATACATTTGGAAAATTAACTTAAACTGACAGCCACAAGTGAAATGTAGTTCAATACAATTCCACATAAATACCAGTTAAGTCACAGAGAAATAAAAATAAATTTTTTTACCAACAATTTTTTAAGTTTTAAATTCTAATGTTCCAAATGGTACTTATTTTATCCTAAGATACATTTGCAAAGAACTGTAATTGCTGCTGTTACCTTTGTCCTTGGGGAAGGAAAACATTAGGAGAATGAATGGTTTTTAAGCTGAATGTGTCTCCACTTGATGAATGTCTTGAAAGAGCTTTTCCCCCCAAGAGTGATGTTTCCGCTTCTTTTATTTCCATGGCCCTTTTGTACAGTTCAGCAGCTTTTTCAAAATCCCCTTCTTCATAACTTTGTGAGAAAAAAAATGAGGATATTAGCTCCTAACAATTCTAAATGACCTTATGGGACAGAGAAGTTGTGAATAATTGCTCATTTTTCCCTTTTCTTTTTCCAGTATATCCACTCAAGCAAACCAGTATTCTCTCTCGTGTGTGGACCATTTACTTCTGTGTCTCATGCACACCACTAAGACCATGCTGCGTGCATTCAGTGAACGTGCTAACGTTATTAGTTGCATCCTGCGTACAACACAAATGAACAAGCAAAACTCAGTATGCTTAACGGTGAATGAGCTCTGAGGACAGCAAACAGCTCATCTGCCCAGAGCCAGTTGGTTGAAAATGTAACCCATCCTTCACTATCGGCCATGATACACTCCTGCAAAATGCTCCTCATGCAGCCTTTATTTTTGGATATGATCCTGAGTATCTCTTGAGGTAGATCACCAAATATCAACCCCCTTGTCTCCTATTCTAAAAGAACTGGGATGCTTTAGGGAAGTGAAAAAGATTCTTACCTAAGCACAGCTAAGTTTTTTAAAGTTTCTCCAACTCGAGGATGCATCCGACCCAGGCTGTCTTCATAAATCTTTAATGCTCTTTCATATAATGGTAAAGCCTCAATGTGTTTTTTCTTTTTAAAAAAAAGAAGTAAAAACGCTCACATAAACACACTGATTTTCCAAAATTATTATTAATACTTTTTCACTAAGTTGATCTACTTTGGTAAGAATTTTAAAAGCGTCCTAAAAGATGTAAATAAAAAGATTAATTTATTATAATTATAATGGATGGAACAGTATAATAGAAAGTCAAACAGGTTTTAAACCTGGTCTGGTAATCATATGATCTTAACCCAACAATACAAACACAAACCTGTTTAATTACCTAATGGATAGATGCTTAAACTTAACATTCTACAGACAGATGTAAGAGTCTCCAGAATTTAACAAAATTAGCCTATACTCTGAACTTTCACATTCAGAAAGGGAACATCTTACAACTCCAACTTCAATAATTTACCAAATATTAAAAAAGCAAACATTAAGTGGAAAAATACCTCAAATTTTCTTTACTTCTACTGTGCCATTTTCTCATACTTCTCTGTATTATATACCTTAAAGGCATTCATTTATAAAGAGTTGAAATGAAGGAACTTACCATTTGGCTATAAAGAACTGCTAAATTCACCAAGGCAGTTGCTACACTAGGGTGCTTTGGGCCAAAGGATTTCTGCCGAATTTCGACAGCCAACTCGTACAAAGGTATGGCTTTGTCAAGTTTTCCCTAAAAAACAAAGTGTAATCTAACGAAAACATTAAGGCAATAATATAACTTTCCCTGCAAATAAAATGAATTGTGTATAAACAGTAATTTTGAGGAATAAAAGTACCGGAAACATTTTTCTCCTAGTTTAATGGTTAAGTTTATAGATAAGGGAATATCTAATAGAATATGTACGTAAAGCTATATTGAGTATAACAACACTGATAACTTGGAAAGCCTTTTAGGCTCGTTATTCACTTTATAGTGAAAGAAAATAATCTAAAGTAGATCATCTTACTGTACTTATTTACAGATAGTATCAGAATAAAAATACTTCTTTCTAAATCCCTTCCAGATTTTTCTAATTATTTCCTTCTACTCGAAAGTTGGACAGATAATAGCTTCAACGTACCCTTCTGTACTAAAACATCAGTTCAGGGCTGGGAGGACCAGCTAGGGTGCCACAAAGTCTAAGGACACAACTCTACCTTCACCAACTAGAAGCAGACTTCTCTGATGGCTTTTTGGAGAAGAGATATAAAAATTTTAAACTTTGCTCCTATGGCAAAGAATGGCTATGAATTTGGGCAAAGTCAAGAAAAAGTAAAATAAAAATGTTTTGTTTACTCAGCTCTCAAGACACCTCCTACGACCCTATAGGTGGGTGATCTGTTATGCGTATGGCAGTTTTATACAACCAAGATAATAATGGTGGGTTTCAGAATCTCCGAAATGTAACCTAAGTTTCACTTAGGATGTGAATGGATCTGTATTTGGAATTGTTTTCACAAAGCCAAATAGTACCTTAAGTTTGAAATAATATTTTAAAATGTTCTACACAGCAGTATTACAGGTTCAAAAATGCTGTTTTTCTAAAACCCCATAAAACAGCCTATCAGAAGACAATATGATTTGTCAATAGCAACAGTGGCATAACTGGTGTATTGTAAAATGTATAAGCACCGCAAGGATTACTTACCATTTTCTTATACAAGATTGCAAGGTGCTTCACTGTATACGCCAGGGAAGGGTGGTCAGGAGCTAAGGCTCGTCTCCGAATATCTAGAGCTCTTTCATAAAGCTCTTCAGCTTTCTCATACTGCTTCTTTTCATTGCACAGAGCTGCCAGGTTATTCAGAGACTGGGCACAGTCGGGGTGATCTGGTCCTAGAACACGCTCCCTCATTTCTAAGGAACGTTTCAGGAACTGATCAGCTGTTCTATGAAGAAAATCCCAAAACAGTTTAAACATTTTTTTTCTCTAGAAGTTAGAATCCTGAGCCCTAGTGAGGTATAGAACTGAATTTTCTTTTTCTTTTTTTCTTAGACTCAAGTTAAGGTGAAGGATTTATCTCAAAATCCTCCCTCCCCACCAGCTCCAGTCCTTTGCTTCCTGAAACTTTAAGGCCATAAAGTATCCGGATGATTGCCATTTCGCTTCTCCAAAAAGAAAAACTCACAGATATTTTCAAGACAAATTTCCTACTCCTTTACTTATTAGACCTGCACCATATAGAAGATTTTGGCATTCATTCTTTGGAGTTAGTCCTAAGTAATTTGTAATAGAAGAACTTTCTATGAGATGGGCTAAGTATTTGTTGCATTTTTCTGACATTGAGTTTTAAATTTGTTAGATGTTTCTAATGTCTAAACAAGTCCAAAACAACCCACAAAACCCTTTTTCAGAAAGTCTAAATATAAATGCTGTTTGCACTTTATGTCCAAATAAACTAATGAATAGAACTAGCAGCTCTCTACATTCTTTTATTTGTTCTCCATCAGTTCCAGTTTCCAGTTTTTTTCTGTAAGGTCTCATACGAAGTAACCATGCAAACTCATTTTTCATAAATATCTAAAGCATACTAGGTAAGCTATAGAATCATTCCTTAGTTTGGAAGCAATGTGACACAGTAGAGAAAATCCAACTTTAAGTGTGGATGTGTTCATAACAACATCATAAAAGAAATCTGGCATGGTTTTATCAGTTTTATCTATCTTTGAACTTGACAGACACGTAAAACAGATTTGAATTGAAGAGACAAAATAGATACTTATTTTTAATATTACACCACAGTACTCACTCCAGGTTATTCTGAAGATAGTAGAGAACGCCCAGTTCATTGAGGGTCCGGGCATTTTCAGGTGTGTCCTTACCTAAGGTAAGTTCTTCTAACTGCAGGGCCCGTCTGCGTAAAAGGGCAAATCCATACTGGAGCAAACAGAAAATGAGACAATCGCTAGGTGCCATCCTTGATTCTGAAACCACATACTGGGGTTGTAAAAAGTCCTTCTTTTCTCTTTAATCTATATGACAATTATTTTAAATAGCACACATAAATGATCTAGCAGTTATTAAGAATACAGGTATTTCCACACGAATCAAGGTCTCAAATTCATTAAAAACTATTTTGTGAAAATGAGGATGAGACAGTTTGGCAAAGTATATCTCAGAATGCTCCAGAAAAGATCAGGAAACAGAACTAACTTGCAGATATTTACCAACTCACTGCTAAACACTTGAACATCAGGTTCTTAAAAATATACATAGCATTTTTAAGACAAATATGCCATATTTAAATTTTATCAGCAACTCAGAAAAATAAAAATATTTTGTGTGCCCAAGAATTCCTTCATATCTGAATCTAACAAAATGTTTAATTTCTTTTAGTTCCTTTTCTAACCTATTATGGAAAAGAACAAAGTAGCTTTAAATGTCATCTTCAAAGTCTAAACTTCAACTGAAGATTCCATTTTAAAAATCTACTAAGTTGTATTTCTCAGTAATACAAACATTTAAATATATTATAAACAAAAAAATGGAATGTTAAGCAGAGCTTTTCTAGAAGTCACTCTAAAATCTAAAGGTCTTAAAATGTGAGGTTTGTGCACTTAACGATATTCAGAGATCTTTTTTTCTGGTTCAAAATAAAATAAAAGTAATTTCTCATTACCAAGTTGCCTTTTCTCCTTGTAGCTTTCTGACGAATTTTAAAGGATTTTTTCCTAAAATGTTCAGCTTGTTCATATCTTTAAAAAGAAAAAAAAAATGTAAGTCTACAGAAGTATACTGAAAGTATTTTATTTCAGTTAAATACAAGTATTCTTCAGATAGTGTAAGACCTTTTTGGGATATTAAATAAAACAATATTCTAGTGATAGTCATGTGTAATCAAAATCTTTAACAGTACCTTCATAAGTCTGAAAAAAACATAAATCTGATCCTCTAAGTAACTGATATTTGTTTTTAACTGATTTAACTCATTCTGAATGTCTAAAAGGCAATATAATTAAATTAAAAGCCAAAATAACACCTTTTTTTGCACAGGCTAATTTTTGGTTAAATATAAATGTGAAAATCACATAGATTTTGTCAAACAATACTTGTAGAAGTAAAAAAAAAAAAAAATCCAAAACCTCTCACCAGTGATAGAGCAACAGAAAAAATTTCTGATAGAAGAACAGACATCATGCTGAGTACCTAACAGATATGAAAGGTTTTTTTTGGGGAGAGTACTGGGGATTGCACCCTGGGGTGCTGTATCACTGAACTATATCCCAGCCCTTTTTATTTATTTTTTTAATTTTGGAGATAGGGTCTTGCTAATTTGCTGAGGCTAGCCTTGAACTTGCCATCCTCTTGCCTCGAACTCTAGTTGCTGGGATAACAGGTTTGAGCCACCACACTTGGTTGAAAGTTCTATTTATTTGTTTATTTTTGGGGAGGATACTGGGAACTTAATCCGGAGCAATTTACCACTGAGTCACATCTCCAGCTCTTTTTATTATTTATTTTGAGACAGGGTCTCACTAAGTTGCTCAGGGTCTTGCTAAGTTGCTGAGGCTGGTCTTGAATTTGTGATCATTCTTCTTAAACCTCCCTAGCCTCTGGGATTACAGGTATGGGCCACTGTGTGCCTGGCTGAAAGCTTTATAAAATACATCTGTTTTGTTTTCATAGTGTTGGGGATCAAACCTGAATCCTTACACAGGCTAGGCAAGTACTCTACCACTGAGCTACACCCAAGCCCTAAAACCTTTTAATTATTACAGGGATTGCCAAACTTGTTCTATAAAGGCTTGATAAATAGTATTTTTGGTCTCTTTGCAGCTAAGGAACTCTGCCATTGAGGCCCAAAAGCAATGGTATATAATATGCAAATAAAAAATGTGGCTACATTCCAATAAAACCTTACTTACAAAACTGGACTTGGTGTGGTGATCAGATTACTCCCCATGTTAGTAATGCACTCAATATTACAAAGCTAGCCTGTGAAAGCGCCAGGATTCTAACCCAAGAGTGTGACTCCAAAGTCCATGCTCTATGCTTCACACATCTTCAATTAGAGATGACCTTGTAGTTCTGAGATTCTCTGTCTACCTGATGAAGACCCAGACCAGAAATATCTGAACATAATGCAGTGTAAGGGAAAGTACAGAGCCACAAAAACAAAACCTACCACGCAAGTACATTAAAACACCGTAGTTCCCCTTTATGAAGTAAGAGTATTGCTGATCTAAATCTTACTTATTTTGCTTCTGGTACAAAGTTGCAAGTGCCTCCAGTTCACGAGCAGTGTGAGGATGGTCCACACCATGCGCATTTTCCGAGATTTCCAAAGCCTGCTTATATAGTTGCTCTGCGTTGCCAAACTTCTTCCACTGCACGTACACACTTGCTAGCTGGTGGAGGGACTGGGCAACTCTTGGGTGATCTGGATCTAAAGCTGTCTCTCGAATTTCCAGAGACCTCTGCAAAGGCACCACCGCCTGTGGAGAAAGGCGAGAAGCTGGCAGAACTGTCACCTGATTAAACAAGCTCAGTGGAATAAAGGAAACTGCCCACCTGCCCCTGACTTCCTGTTGAGGTTACCTGACTGAGGAGGCCTAGATCCTTGAGAAATCGCCCCAGGGTTTCATAGAGATCGGCTAGGCAGATCATGTTCTCCTCGCCTTCCCAGTTCTTCTCGTACTGCTTCAATGAGTCGAAGTATTCCGTCGCCATTGCGCTTTTGTCTTTGCCAACAAACTGCCAGTAACTCAGCAACTCAGCAAAGTGTCCTCTGTTTCATCAAATAACGGTGATTTAATGGAGAAGTAAACTTAAAAATCCACCGCAGGATGAAAATACCAGAATTCATGTCAAGCTACTGACAATTTACAAGCACAGTGTAATGAGGTCAGAGCTGCACCATCCTCTGGGTCCCAGCAGTCCCCAGTGGTGTGCTCTTGAGCAGGCTGTCTGACCTCTCACATTTCACTATCTCACATGCAGAAATGGGGACCCTAGAACTACCTGCCCCGGGTGTAGCCATAGGAGATGACTGGTACTCCATAGTGGCTGTCATCATTAATGCTGTCATGGTTACTCACCAATGCAAATTTCTCTAAATCCCTTTTAGACATTTGATGATATGCAGTTCACTCCAGATAGTATTTTAAATGATGGAAATCAGAACAGAAGAAACTAATGAAAACACAGGCAAACTGTCACAGAGTATCCGCTTTATATTTTTGTCAAGCATCTGAGTGACAAAAGCAATCTTATTTATTTGCAGATGACATTATGAAGGATGGGAGAGCTGATAAGCTAAGGAATGAATCTGATTTCAAAGGAATTATGAAAAGTTGGAATGGAGATTAGATATCAATAGGTTCAACAAAGGAAATTTGAGAGTTTACTCTGGAGCAAAATAAATTATGCTATTTTATGAAAAACTTTTACATTTCTAAGTGAGGCAGAAAAGCCCTCCTGAGACTTAGTAGGTCAGAGTTTTGGCTCATAAAAAGGTAGTTATGCCAATGACCAATTCGAATATATCAAAAGAGACAGCAGGACACATTTATGAATAAAGGCAATTCTTTCTTTAAATTCAACACAATTCAGATTCCACTTGGAGCCTATTCTGGTCTGAAGGCCACACTTTTGAGATCGCTGAAAGGCCTGGGAAGCCCACACCTTGAATGACTTCACTGGGTGGTTTAGACTTAGATCTGCTTGAATCTGAGAATAAGATACAAGTTGTCCCATGATCATTCCAGATCTGATTTTCCAAAGCAGGAATACTCAGTGTTTCCCTCCTGGAGAAAGCAGATCTCACAACAATCTGCAAAGGGTCTTAAAATTTCTCCCACACTATATGTTTTTCAGGTACCACCAAAAGTGAACTGATTTTTATTTATTGATTTGTGGCACTAGGGATGGAACCCAGAGCATTCTGCATGCCAGACAAATGCTCTAACACTGAGGCACCTTCCTAGCCAATGGACTGATTTTTAAATTAAAAATGCCATTCTTTTCTCTGCCCTTCCCAGGGCTGCTTTCACTGAGCTACATCCCCAGTCCTTTTCTTTTCTTTCCTTTTTTTTTTTTTTTTAAAGAGAGAGGGATAGCGAGAGAGACAGAGAGAAAGAGAATCAGTTTTATTTAGTTTTTCATTTGGCTTTTGTTGCTCCAGAATTTTGTTGTGCACGTGGTGCTGGGGTTTGAACATGCCAGGCAAGCACTGTAATTGCTAAGCCACCGTTTGGGCTCCCCACCCCCACTGCTGTCCCCTTTATATATTTTATTTTGAGACAGAATCTCATTCAATTGCTTAGGGCCTCATGAAGTTGCTGAGGCCAGCTTTGGACTTGTGATCCTCCTGCCTCAGACCCCTGAGTCTCTGGGATTACAGGTGTGTGCTACTGCACCCAACCCTTTTTTTTCTTTATTATACTGAAGGACTATTTAAATCTGTCCTTCTAGGGAGAGGTGTTCTAGAGGAAGTTTCTCACCTTTTGTAAAGGTTTTGAGACACGAAGAGGTTGAGGAGGCAATCATGCAGCTTCTGTTTACTTCCCTGCTGCTGAAAAAGCCAAGGGAGCTCATCTGCACTCCTCCAGGTCACTCTGTCCTGGCTGTCGGGAGAGAGGAGACAGCGCTGGACAACAGCTTCCTACAATGAGAGTGCTTCAAACGGCTTCAGGCAAATGTTGAAGGAAGAAAAATATATTGAAAATATATCTCTAAGTGTAATCTCATTCTGAGACAGGTCAAATTCAGAAACCACCAATCTAACTATGCAAACAAGCACAGTGATATTCTGGACCATCAACCAAACTCTTCTCCCAACCTCTAGGGGGAAGAAGATGAAACATTATCAAAAGACACTAAGAGAAGTCAAATCCCAGGTCTTTAAAACCCCATATTCCAAATGTATTTTCCTAAAATTGAACAATTTTTAAAAACCTTCAATGGACCCAAATATACAGAGAGATACAGGCACATGTTTTAAACTACTGAAATGGAATACAATAAAGTAAAATAACCCGGCCCAGATTTTACTTAAATTTAAACCTTTAGCACACATTAAAAGACCTCCTTACAAGATTTATCTTTTTTTCTTATGGCATTAATAGAAAAGGGAAAGGATTTACTCTTATTTGTAATTACATTTTTATACTTTAAGTTAGAAACTATGAAAGAGAAATAAGAACACAAAGAATGTGTTGCCAAAGTTAACAAAAGAACAATAAGGTCATTCATAATGCCTTAGCTGTGAGGTGAAATAGCTGATTAGCTTTTGCCTATATGAAGAGATGGTGGCAGGATCCTCCATGTACTCCAGTCTCACTGTTTCCCAGGCCTAGGCAGAGAAAGAAAAAAACACTGCATTCTACTTTAAATCAGTCACTATATATCTAAGAATTAATCTGCAAAAAGGACTATATCATTTTTCACTTTTACAGTTAGACAACAGAAATTACAGTAGAATATTTTTAAGTTCAGGATATCTTTATGTCATAAACTTATTTTAGAGTAAAAATTCTTGTACTAATATTTAAGTACTCAAATAATTTAATTCAAACTTCCGGTTAATATTTTTAAAAATCCCAGAAAATTGGAGTGAAAAGTTACCAAAAGAGTTAAATTATATTCCAGTGATACATGATAAAGGAGAAAAGCTGTGAAATTACAAACATTTTCACATCCATAAATATAATATAGCATGTGCATGCATGAATATGCATCAACAAATCCCATCATTATGTATAACTATAATGTACCAATTAAAAATGTGAAAAAATAAATATAGCACAATCAGAAGAAACACTTCATTTGCGTTTGTATGCGTATATAAATCAAGCACGGTGCTGCACATTGATAAGAATTAGATTACTCAATAGTTCTAAAGATTTCCTATTGTGTTCTGGACATCAAATCTATCCCTCAAGAACCAGGGACTAATTCCTCCTTACAACCCGGTGGTAGGCTGGAAAGTCATCCCCAGGATTTAGGACTTGCCCGAAGTCAGACAGCTAACAAGCGGGTGAAGAGCTGGCTTACAGAAGAAGGCTGACACAGAGCCCCAGCTCACAATGCATATGTAATCATACCAGCTATTCAAAAAAAACATAAAATTGAAAATTTTTTTTCTTTTCCAGAAGGAAACTTCTTTTTGTTTGATTTTAGTTGTATTGGTCTTTGTGACTGGCTTTAATTTTCTTTTTCAGTTTTAAAATTTTTATTGTGGTAAAAATACTCAACATGAGATCTATCCTCTTAATAAATTTTTAAGTGTATATGTGGTGTCATTTACTTTAGGGACAATGTTTTACAGCAAATCTCTAGAAATTAATGCATCTTGAGATATGACCTTTCAAAGAAAGAGTCACTTCATAAAACGACTACATAAGCATAACATTAGACAAATTTTGACCTGAAGTCATTGCCAAAAAATTATTTTTTAAATTAAGGAGTTGAGTTCTTATATAATCATAGATGCATATAAGGTAACAATATGATATGCATTTGATTCTAATCCAGAGTCACCCCTACATCGCCCACCCTTAGTCTCTTGATTCTTCTATATTTCCCCTGACAAGAGCTATAAATGCCTATATATATATGATTATAAATTTTCAAGTATTAAATGATTGCATAAGTATCATTTGGCTTCTAGGGAGAGGTAAAGAGTATGCCTCACTGTTGATTATTTCCCTAGATCTCTCCCCATCACCCCTCCCTCTCTCCTCTCATTGCCAAAAAACTGTAATACCAAATTTCAGATAATTTTGTAACATCGAAATAACAGTATAATATAAAATGGAATAAGAGATTGACATTTATGAGTAAAAAATCTTATTAAAAGATGTCTGAAATAACATTTACTTGGAGATGTTGAAACCTGAGCAAGCCACAGCTGTATGTCAACAAACACATTTTGTGCAAACTGTGAATGAGGGAGGTCAAGACAGCCCAGGACATTTCAGGATAGATTTCCATCAATTCTGATTCACTCACACCATTGTGACTAACATTGATGAGGCAGAGAATCTAGGTAGAAAAACAAATGCTGGTTACAAAGCACCTTTATAAGTTACGAATAGCCATTACATTTTCCATAATTCCTTTAAGCTTATTACCATTTTACCCAAACTTACAAATGATTTAATAAATCAATAAGCAGAGTTCTTACAATAAAACATGTTGTCCAAAAGGCATTCATTAAGACTAAGGTAGTATATGAATAAAATCTAGCATCCAGAGATAGCACATATATAGAAAAAAGTTAGCGAAAACTGAAACTGCATGAAATGTATTATTAAAACTAACGAGAATTCCAATTCTGGAAAGAAGTGATAAAAATAGCACCCTCTACTATAAATGCCTATGAATATAAGATAAGATATAATAAGAATCATCAGATCAGAGGACCAGGTACTGAGCTGCTATCCCTGGAGGAAGTAGAGACAGAGGCAACTGTCCCAGTGACTTAACAGCTTGGGGGTCACACCCATACTGGGAATGGAAGGTGCGTCCCTATGACGCAAGGGGTTGGAACCATAATGCCTATCAATACCAGGGCCTTCGGAGGGCTATCTTCTGAGTAAAGAGCGAGGAAAACATCAGACATGGGGAGTATCCTAGGAAGCTTGTGGGTGAGATGAGAAGTCAAAACCCCAGGAACCACCAGCCTGAGAAATTCATGTGAAAATTGTTCTAGTTTTAAATTATGAGAGCTCAGCAAGATGGCTAGATATAAATCTCCAAAAATCAGAATGGAATGTATTAACAAACACTACAATGCTCTTTTAATTATAAAGTCTTATAATTATTATTATAAGAAATCTTAGCAACAGGTGTGTCCAACCTTCACGGGGAAGAAGGTAAAACTTTTTGAAAGGCATTAAAGAAGATGAGTAAATAATGGAGAGTCATCTTTCCAGGGAGGGGAAGATTTTTATGATCTTTCTCCCCAGGTTAATCTCTACATTCCAGTTAACATCCCAAAATGAGTTTCCAACGTGCTTATGGAGCCAAATCTAAAAATACATACAGCAGACTAGCTAAGACTCTTGTAAAGAATAACAAAGGGGGATTTGTCCAACTCAATATCAAAGTATAAAGTTCTAATAACTAAGACAGTGTGGTACTGGCAAAGAACAGGTAAATTGGGCAGAGAACTGCCTATTTGTGAGCTTGCTTTTTGTCAGGGAGCATTCCAAATTGGCAGAAAAGCTGTACCAGTTAACAAGAAGAACAATTAGCCAGCCATATGACAGAAGATTAAAAAGTAGATTGCCTCCTCACATAATCAACAAATATAAATCCACATGAGTCAAGGACTTGCACATCAAGAACTGTAAAATCGTTTGAAGGAAGTTATAAACGTGTGCACTTGTGTGCACGTGCATGCACACACACACACAGACACTTCAACAACAGCAAAGCATTTTTTTAAAAAGATACAACAGCCATAGACCATAAAGGAAACTGTTGGTAAATTTGGTTTTATCAAAATAAAACTGAATGAATGATACCACAATGCTGGAAGACAAGACAGAAGCAGGAAGAAGGCATTTATTTAGAAGGTCTACAGACCCATAAGACAAAAAAACCCAATTAAGACATGGGTAGATATATGAACCAGCAAATCACATAAGAAGAAAGAAGGATAATCAATAAATGTGAGAAGACGAGAAACCCAAATCAGGAAAATGCCAATTTTGGCAAGCACACCATGGGTGCCGACATTCCTGTACATGCTTGAAACAAACTGAAGCGCAAATTAAAAAAGAACTCCTTACTTCAATTCACACGGCTATGAACAAGGTGCACCACGCTGACTGCACTCTACCTGTCTCATGAGCACTCTGTCCGCGTCATTTGCCATGGATTCCTGGATGGCGTGCAGAGCCAGCCTGCACAAGGAAGCAGTGTCTTGGCACTGGAGACACTCACAAAGCGTCCTATCCACACTGCCTGCTCTCCCGGCACTGCTGGAATGGAGAACAGATTTTATTCCTTACAGACTGCCAACATCTGTGGAAAATCTGGGGGAAAGCAATGTGATCTCTATTTTTTGTACTTCAACTGATAATGGGAATTTAATAAAATGAGATACAGGAATTTTGTGAAGCTAATGGAGTCACTGAGTTTATTTCAGTATACCACTTAATTCAATCCAGTAGATATATGCTGAGGCTCCCTGCATTTCAAGAAACTTCTATGTAATGTGGAACATAAAAGTGAGTAAAACATGGTTCTTATTGTTCAGAAGCCTATGTACAGGGTGCGGGGAAGAAAGGATAAGTACGGTTAGTTAGCCATGTAAACGAAATTTGTGTAGGAGGAGAATTTTTAACACATTGGGCTAATAAACTAAAGAAAATCAGTAAAGAGACAGTTTGTTTTATAATACTTAACAATAGTTCTTTTTCAAACATAAAGATGTATGAAGAAGAGGGAAATCAACAAAAATGGTTCCTAGTCCCTCTTAAAAAGATATACTAATGAATATTATGAAATCTGTGGAACTGCACTCACTGTATTGCTGATGTTCATGGAAGCAGACACCCTCCTGCAACTTCACCGTGGAAAGGATGGTGGAAATCACCTGGGTAATTTTAAGTTTCAGAAGATTTTTTTTTCATTCAAATTTGGTGCTAAAGATGAGAATGCAGAATTAAAAGACAAGAGCACTAGATTCAGTGCTTGGAAATAAGAGTTGTGTTAGGATTACTGTATATTGTGATGAATGCCAAAAACTTAATCTTTCATTTATTTATTTTTCTCTCTGGCTGAGGACAAAGTAAAGTAGAAGCTGTCCTGAAGAAAAAACTTTCTAATGCTTATCTAAAGGCCAATTCCTAATGGATACAAAAACAGAAGAACCACTTTATGGTAAAACATTTATCAGGATTTGAGAACAGAGTTGATTAAAAATTTCTACCTGCACATTGACCTCCTGATATCCAAGGACACCTGAAGTAATATTCTTATAACTCAGTTGTTTCCTCCATTTTCCCAAAGCTAGGGGCCTCCACAAATGATACCCAGCAAGAATGGGTGGCCCTAGATGAGGGTGAAGATGGCCTTTTGCAACTCAGTGGGGAAAGGGTTATCAGCGTGATGAAAACTGGCTACATCTATCATCAAGTTCTGATACTTCACAGGCTATTCCATCTTTAGCAGCCAGCCACATTCTCAGAGTGTTAGTGTCACCATTAGAATAAGCAGAATTCAGAGTGGCCCAGGAAACTGTTGTAAGGAGCAGTTGTCAGTTCACAGGGTGAGGATGAGCTCTGCAGCAAACACAAAACACACAGACTGTGGACAGGGCCACCACTTACCGTGCCATCATTTTGCCGAAAAGGGTGACATAAAGGGCATTGCATGTTGTAGCAGAACGACAATGTCGCTCTAATTTCTTCTCCTGCACCGGTTTTCCCCAGAAAACAAAACAAAAATACAAAAATCACCCTGGAATTCAGTGGTCGTGACTACTAAGCCACCCACAAATATCCCAGCAGAAATAGCACTTTCTTGCCCTCTTGATGGGGACAGTACTCCAAGTAGCAGATGATCTTTGGCTATGGTCACCCAAAAGCAGAGACAGATGCAGCCAATGTGAAGACATGTTTTTGCTTTTTAAATACCTGCTTAATATTCCTTAAGAACAGAATCTTTTTATTCCTTCTTCTCTGTCATTAAATAGGCAATGCATTTACCAAAATCACTGAACTCCAATTTTCTTTGTAACAATGAACCCCAATATTGAATTTTAAGTCTCATACAAGATATTTTTGTAGGAAGGGTGACAGAGTGAAAAAAGTATCAAAATTAAAAATACTTACCTGTTCTTTACTCAGTTTAATGTCTACAGAGTGGCATTCCGCAATTATAATAGATGTTGCATCTTTTGGATTTAAAGGATCAAGATGAAGTGTAGGCCACAACCTTTTGTTTAAAGAGAAGTGAAATTTGAATCATTCAAGAAGAACAGTAATCTACCCATGGCACAAGTTAAAATCCATTATGGAAATTAGTTTTTTATTGTGTCTTTATAAGTTAATCTCTGTTAATTACATTAAGTAAAAATATTACTCTAATAAAAATACTACTCTGATTTATTCTAACACGTATATTATTACTTCCAGCAATTAATCACAAAAGATGTTATAAACAGCATATACACTGGACAACTAAGTGGCAAAACATTTCTAGTCCTATGTTCTTTTTTTTTGGTAAAACTAGACAGAGGGTATTAGTACATATGGGGCAGTGCACAAGACAGAGTCTGCCTACAAGTACTTTTAATGCAATATCAATTTTGACTGCTACAATTTGCATTCTCAATGTGGTAGCAAAAATTATTTCTTGGGTGTGGGAAAAACTTTACTCTTATGTTTCAAGCACAAATACACGTATCTGTTTATACATGAAAACCAACAGTGTATGTGAGGTGCACTGTAGTCATGTCTTAGGGAGGGGAGATTAGAAAAAAAAATTCTACTAGGCTTCTTGGGGGAAAATAGGTTGGAAAACACTACTCTACAGAATTCAACCCCTGTATCACTTTTTTGAGGGCTGTTTAAGTGAGCTTGCATTTCAAGATAACAGGAGTCTACACTATTATTCCTGGTCTGCTGCCCCCATTTTTCCCTGTCCACAAATTAAACTGCCTACTAGGCATGCTTACTTGAATCTACAACTGATTGTAGATCAAACTAGCAGTGTCCAATAACCAAGTTCACCACCTTTCCCCCACAAACTAGCCTATGCTTTGTTTCCTGTTTCAGTTCATGAAATCACCATCAGTTTGATCTCCTTGGGTGTATGCATGTGTTTAATACTGGGAATTAAACCCAAGTGTACTACACAACTGAGATACATAGTTAGTCCTGTCTTATTTTTAAAGTAGGGTTGCTAAATTGCTGAGGCTGGCCTTGAATGTGTCATCCTCCTGCCTCAGCTTTCCAAGTCACTGGCATTACATTTTACAGTCATCTGAGCTTTCTTTTCCCCCCATATCTCAAATCTAACCTCCCATCAAAACAGATAAGGTCTTTTTTTTTTTTTCCTGAACTTTCCTGCCCTTTACATGAAAATCATGGAAAACACAAACTGTTCCTTTTTTGCCCTTAAAACATTTCACATAGTCTGAAAGAACTAATGTCAGCTGTGTACCTCCATGCTGCGGGGCAAGTTTCCACATTCACAGAAACAATTACTCTCACGTTCACTGGCAGGGGGTCTATCAGCCATTTCATGTGTTTCTCAACTTGCTTAAAAACACAAAAACAAAATTCAATCTATTAACCCAAATATTTCATACAATCCAATAATAGCTCCAACAGAGTGAAATTATCTTATTAATGACAAAAATCTTATTTCTCAATGATTTATTTTAAGATTTTAAAGGATCAAGTGGCAAAACACTATTATCACTGATCTAAATTTTGGACACTTAAGGAAATGCCAAGCTCCTGAAAATACGTTACAGTTTTTGCTAATTACATAAATTCAGTTGGTCTTTCCCAATAGGATACTAGTGTTTACTGGTACACACTACTTTTTATTTTTAATCCAAGTGCTTTCTCCCTAGAAATTAAGCAGGAATAAAAGAAACAGCATTTTCTTCTCACAAACACAGAATTTCAACGCCTGCTGCAGCCATTACTGACATTTTTTGTCTTTCAGAGAATATCAATAGGTAATCAAGTGAAGACAGTACCTGAACTCGATCTATAGAATCAATGATGATGATGATGCTGCCTTGATGACGAGCCGAGAGTTTCTCTAGCCAACGTGGAAACTCTTCCAGGAGTTTAGCAGGATCCAAAGTCAGTGCCGATACAGACCAAGAGTGCTGCATCAACTGCAGGGGACAGGCACAAAGGCAGTGTCCACACCTTATCACAGCTAGTGGGGGACACTCCTCTGCCTTCTGACTTTTTGTTGATACCAGGGATTGAACCCAGAGGTGGTTAACCACTGAGCCACATCCCCAGCTCTTTTCATTTTTTACTTTGAGACAGGGTCTTGCTAAGCTGTTTAGGGTCCCACTAAGTTGTGAAGCTGGCTTTGAACTTATGATCCTCCTGTCTCAACCTCATCAGTTGCTTGGATTACAGGCAGGTGACACTGCAACCAGCTGTGTGCCTACTTTTTATATCACGACTGAGTCACCAAGAGGACCTGATTACATCAAATGCTTTTTTTTAAGAGAAAGGGAGAGAGAGAGAGAGAGAGAGAGAGAATGAATATTATTTTTTCATCTGGCCTTTTTCTTTTTGATATTTAGTTGTGTATGTGGTGCTAGAGTTTGAACGTTTGAACCCAGGTCCTCATACATGCCAGGAAAGCACTCCAACTGCTGAGCTACCACTCTAGACCTTGAATACTATTTTTAACCTTATACAAAAACAGAACAACTGGCTCCAGGCTGACCATCCCTTATCTGAAATGCTTGGTACCAGAGTGCTTTAGATTCCAGGGTTTTTCAGATTCTGGAATATTGGCATATGCATACTGAGGTATCTTGGGAATGGAACCTAAGTCTGAAGACAAACTTTACTTATGGTTCATATACACCTTCTACACACAGCCTGAAGGCGATTCTATGCAGTGTTTTCAGTGTGGCTGCATTGTGACTGTGACCCACAGTCATGTGAGGTCAGGTTGGAATTTTCCACTGATGGTGTCATGTTGGTATGCAACAAGTTTCCAATTCTGGAGTATTTCAGATTTCAGGTTAGGGATGCTCAACCTGTAATGCTGAGAATTTGTTTACTGCAATCTTCTTAGTCCCAACAGTTTTGAATCTGAATAAAACTTTGATAATTCTAAAAGGTGCCATTCTATACCTTTAGGGTCAGACGTTTAATAATCAAGGAGGATTCTGAGCTGGTTGACATAGGCCTCCCTACAAAATGAGAAAGGATCAGTGTGTTCGGGGAATTCTTCTGTTGCAACTGAATCCTGAAGGGAAAAAAACGGGACTTTTACAAAACTCATGAGCACCTTTACTTCAACAAAAAAAAATTCACAGTGAACTAGACATTAAATGCTGTCTATCAGCAATCACATGGTTAGTCGCTTGTAAATAAATAAGGAGCGTGCTGATTTTACCCCATTTTTAGGAGTAAAAAATTCAGATTAATTTTATATACAAATTGACGTTTACGTTAAAGGTTAAGGTATTAGTAAAGTAAGCATTAAAACAGTTTACATTAGAGGTTATAGCATTAGTAAACAATCAACTTTTTAAAAAAATCACTGAAATTGCTAGATTTATATGCCTAACAGGGTAAAATTGGGCTTCTCATGGGTGTCAAGTGTACTCTACAGTATCGAACACTCCCTTCTTCCCTCTCTCTCCTCCTTCCCTTTCTCCAACTCCCCTTGATAGCTGTAGTTTCTGTGTCTTATGTGTTACTTCAGATTTACTGGATCTGTTAAATAAACTATACTAACTTTCATCCTATCTTAGGTTTTACTCTAGCTTCCACACACAAGAAGACCTTCGACCCTTAAGTCTGTTTTGGGCTTGTTTGGCTCAGCATGATTTTTTCCATTTCCATCCATTTACCTGCAAAAGACATGACATTGTTCTTTCTAATGGCTGAGTAGAACTCCATTTTTTATATATATACATATGTATATATAATTATATACATATGTATATACATGCAATTAGTTTTTTGATCCATTCATCCAGTGAAGGACATCTAGGTTGTTTCCATAATTTTGGTACTGTAAATTGGGCTGTTATAAACACTGATATAGCTGTATCTCTGTAATAAGCTGATTCTAGCTCTTATGGGAAAATACCCAGGTGTGGGATAACGGGGTTGTTCAATCCCTAACTTTTTGAGGAGTCTCCACACTGCTTTCCAGGGTGGCTGTACCAGTTTGCAGTCCCACCAATGGTGTGTTAGTGGTCCTTTCTCTCCACAACCCCTCCAGCATCTGTTATTGTTTGTATTCTTCATTTTTCCCATCTGCCTGGAGTGAGGTGGAATCTCAGTGCAGTTTTAATTTGCATTTCTCTGATTGCAGTGATGTAGAACACTTTCTCATGTATCTTTTGGCTTTTTTTGTTTGTTTTTTGAGAGAGAGGGACAGTGGGTGAGAGAGAAAGAGAAAGAATCAATTTTATTTAGTTTTTCATGTGGCTTTTGTTGCTGGGACACTTTGTTGTGTATGTGGTGCGGGGGTTTGAATCCTCGTACTCCGCATGCCAGGCAAGTGCCTTAACTGCTGAGCAACTGCTCCAACCCCTCTTTTGGCTTTTTGAACTTCCTCTTTTGAAAAGTTTCTGTTTAGTTCCATGGCCCACTTATCAATTGGAGTGTTTGTGTTTTTGGTTTTAAGTTTTTTGAGGTCTTTCTATATTCTGGATATTAGTCCCCTGTCAGAGATGTAGCAGGCCATGATTTTCTCCCATTCTGTAGGTTCTCTCTTGACACTCCTGACTAATTCTTTAGCTGTGCAGAAGTTTAATGGTGTCCCATTCATTAATTCTTGGTTTTAATTCTTGTGCTACAGGAGTCTTGTTAAGTAAAAAGAAACCTACACCAATATGGTGAAGTGTTGACCCTATTTTATATTCTTCTAATTGTATGGCTGCTGGTTTAATTTGTAATTCTTTGATCCATTTTGATCCTAATTTTCAAGCAGGTGAGAGGTAAGGATCTAATTTCAACTGTCTGCATATAGCTGTCCAATTTGTCCAGTACCATTAAACAATCAACTTTTAATTAAAAATGTGCCTTTTGAGGAAAATTTATTAGGTACAAAAGTGCTATTTTTCAAACATTAAATAAAAGCAATAAACAAGAAAAACAAAATAGGCTAACTCATCAATGTAAATAAAAATTATGAATAAAATAAAAACATTCCTACTACCTGTTTTTAAATAATGTAGTTTAAAAGTTTATTAGATTATATGAACCTTAGTCCATAATTTAATTTCATAATAAAGGTTATCATCAGTTTTGATGCTTTTTAGGATTTATCTTACTTTAAATAGCCATTTTCTGGCAGAGGGGTACTGTAGATTTAACCCAGGGGCATGTTTTTATCACTAGGTTATATCCCCAGTCCTTTTCTGTTTGGTTTATTTTTTTATTTTTGAACAACCATACAAAATTTTAACAAAATAATATAAAATATGTATAGTTTCTTGATACTAGATTTACCCCCAGAAGTGCACCCCCCCCAATTTCCCACCCGTATCCCTCCCTTCCCTTACCCACAATATCTCTAAAAAAGTATTAGGCTGTATAACATTACACCTTATCTGGATTTAACACATGATAATAGACCACCTTTCTGAATGGCCAGGGTCTAGTTCCAACCTCCACAGATGAGTGGAGACATTTGACCCTTGGTTCTCTGGGTATTGCTGATTTTACTCAGCATAATTTCTTCCATAGCCATCCATTTACCTTCAAAGGCTGCAATATTATTGTTTCTAATTGCTGTGTAAAATTCCATGGTATATATGTACCACAGTTTTTGGATCCATTTATCCAGTGAGGGATATCTGGGTTGTTT
>PVKS010023356.1:0-32485 GCA_004027875.1 Aplodontia rufa
GTTGTGTATATGGTGCTGGGGTTTGAACCCGTGTTCTTGTGTATGCCAGGCAAGCACCGTAACCACTGAGCCACCACTCCAGCCCCTCAAAAGTACTTTTTAAAGTTAATGTTACTTATTCTAGTCCTCTGATTTGAACTTTAACTATAATTCGAGTATAAGCAAAATTTCCATTTACCACTCTATCAAAAATATTTTGTTTTCCATGGGATGATCTGTAGTAGTATAAATGTCATCTGTTTGTCTAGCTATCATTTTTTTTCTCCTCTGTATTTTCCTCTTGTATTAATTTAAATCATCTTTAAATTCTTGTGACCATAATGACAGTTTTCAATTATTAAATCACGGGAAATATTATAAACGTGATTTTTTTTCTGTCATGAAATGCAAGAAGTATGATATGAAATAAATTATTTAGTTCTATCTCACATCACCTTGCAGAAGAGAATTACAGATATATAGAACTGAAGTCATGTGATTATTTTTCCATATAAAAATTGATAATATTTATTGAGTCAACTGTCATATTTCAATTAATAGAAATAAGTATATGTGCCCAACTACAACTCTGGAACACAGATCACATCCAACTGATACCCTCCACTTGGGGGATTAAATGCTGCTTCACAATGGTGGACACCTCTTTCAGGCTTTGGGTTCCACACCTGGTCTACTGTTAGACTCAGGAATTACCATTCAGCCATTGAAAAACTTAGTGCCATGTACCAATCTATCCAGACATCAAAAACTGATGAAGAAATGACCTCCATCGTGGGCAGCATCCCACAATGTTGAGAGGATGGTGCCTGACCCACATTACTCTAAGCCACCAGCCTGATTATGCCATCTAATGGCAGCTGAAACAGCAATTGTGATGAGAAACACCATATATCTACATATACAGCAGAAGAGAACCATGACAATCACTTGCTTGAAAATAATGGAAGTTGGAGAAGGGAGAAGGCAGGCTCTGTCCAGATGTGAGTCCCATTACTACACTCAGTAGTCCCACATTTTTTTGCTCTCTGGAACAGAACAGAAACTTATGGGTAGTGTGTGGTTTGTGTGACTGCCATGGAAGACAACAAAGTAAGAGCCAATTTTGAACTCATGTTTCCTGAGGGGAACTTTCTGCACCATGCTCCTCACATGAGGGGGAACCTATAGGAGTTCCCCCAGGGAATAAGTTACCCATTATATACTGAAGGGACTGAAACCGTGAGTATGGCTGTGGGGTACATCAAGATGGTCAGTAGTGTTACTATCTGGTGGGCCTCCATGATAATGGATGTAATAATGTGTGGGTACTCAAAACTAGGGGTGGGAACCCAGTCAAGTCAGTACCTTCAGACAGGGCCAAATAGACTATGTAGTGCAGAATAGTTAGGAAAACCCCTGTATTGTTGGACTGAGAACATTTGAGACCTTAGGTGGTCAATGGCAGAGTGGTGGGGGGTAGTGACAACAAATCTTCTCCATCTTTTCCCTCCATGACTCCTTGGAGTCAGGTGTAAGGAGACAATGAAATGGTGAATGCTATCAGGACACTGGCCTAGTGTGGCTGCCTGACAAAGTTTTGAGGTTTGTCATATATGATCCAGAGAGTATTAGCCAAGCTCACACTGTCCTGGCATGATCAATTGTCAACCGTATTGGTGTCTTCCTTCCATTAATGGCTCAGATCTATGCATCCAAATTCAAAAACCACCCTACTGGGTGCATTAGTATCTTTTTAAGTTAGAACATCAATGTCAAAGAAGATGTAAAACATTTCTGGAAATTTGGGAAGATCAATATTCCATGTAACTTTTCCATGCCTCCAACCCATGGATGAATTTCACTTACGTACTCTACCATTGGGTTAGTATTATTCATTACACCTGGTCTGTCATCAGACAGAAGAGAAGGTCAACAGACCTTCTCTCAGCTATGTGTTTGTTTGTGGAGCATATTGACCACAGAAAAGGGGGCCTGTTGTTTTGAGGTTTATGAACCCCTGGAGTTTGTACACAACAATGCCTGTCGATGAACAGGGTTCACCATGATTACCCATTGGGTGTCCTGCAGGTCCACCCTGCATAGGGGCCAGACAGCTGGTTCCATTCCATTGTACACATTACCATACCTAGTAAATGAGAATAGATAGCAAAATGAACAGGTAGTGAGAATAATGGGTTCCTCTGGAAGCTAATTAGCAGAGGGAGATCAATGAACAGCCTTAAGGCTTTTCAAAACAGGACTATGGGGCTCACCTGTGGGACCAACTCCTCATCCTCAGAGGCAGGTGAGGATGAACACAAATGGGAAGGACCTGGTGTTCATTTTCAATGACTGTTAATTGATGCTCACGCCCAGGAACAATATAAATCCTGGGCTAGCACACCAAGATGGTGTCCTGCTCTCAGGTCCCTCTCTGTGTCGCAGAGGCTTGTTTCTTTTCTTTTCCCTAAACAAATTCTACTCCTTTTATTGTTCCCTTCATGATTGTCTGTGGACTTTACTTTTCAAGTTCATGAGACAAGAATCCAAAAGAGAATTGGCGGCAAGTTGCTGGGTATAGCTGCTAACATTAAAGTGAGCTAATTTTGGATACAGATATCTGCAGCCAATCCAAATTCCATTCACCAGTGGACTTTATTCATTATCTTAAAACTCCCCACTTCATTTTGGTGGCTTGTATGGGGATTTTTGGAAAGGTGAGTGAAATGGACAGTTGCTCTTTTCCTTTTCTTCCAGGAGTTCTATAGTCCATTTTTTACACTCTTTCTCTATCAAAAATACCAGGTCAGGGGCTGGAGCAGTGGCTCAGCAGTTACCACACTTGCCAGGCATGCACAACTACATCAGTTCAAACCCCAGCACCCACGTATACAACTAAGTGTCAGAGCAACGAAAGCAATGTGAAAAACTCCATAAAAATTGATTCTTTCTTTCTCTCTCTCTCTCTCCCTCTCTCACTGTCCTTCTCTCTTAAAAAAAAAAAACCCCAAAAAAATAACAACCAGGTCATTGTCAGCCAGTTAAGATTGGGTAGCATGATCTGACGACTTCAAGGCAGAGCTCTCCCCACTAATCTACCAAAGTGTAATTGGCCCTTTGTCTCTCTCTTCTCTGTCTGGTGGAGATCCCCCCCAGTAAAATGGAGCTGAGTCTTAGATCCTATACCACTGACCCTCAGTTTTGCAATTTGTATTTTATTAGACTATGGGGAAAGATTTTATTCTCTTGGGAAGAATAATGCATTTTTAGGATTCTAACCATGCCAGTTTCCCTGGGGAAAAAAAACAAACCATGGCTCTTATTTTAATTGCTTGAAAGCATTTATCCACTGTCCCCCAGTTACTAAATTAGGGCCTCTGAGTTTGGGTCTATTTCAGTGGGAACATCATCCCTGACCATATAAATTAGATTCTTTTATACAATAACTAGGGTAGAACTTTAGTGGCCCTAATTACGAGTAAGATGGCAAATATAGACATCAAGAAAGGCTTAAAACTTATCCAAGGTGCATGGCTCTCAGGACCATGTCTCTACCTTAGTACCACAGGCAAGAAAGCTGTTGGCCTGTCTCCTTTGGGATGCTCAACCCAGCCAACGGTATTTCTATCCATGAGGATAAACATAGTACAGAGAAATCAAATCCCCTTTAAGAGGAAAGGATACAAAATAACAAGAAAAGGAATTTTCAGTCATGCATTGGTAAGGAGCAACTAAATCCAAATGTTTTAAGGAGGATCACAGGAGATCAAGGAAATTTTGAGGGGCTCTTGAGTACTGCACCAGTAAGGAGTAGCTAATCCAACTAAGAGTCCTTGGCAGATCTTAAAGGGTGGCTAATGACTTTGAGGTCTCCAGGGGATCAAGGTGTGCCTCGATCTAATTCAGACATTGGAGGATGGCAAGGGTCACCTTCCCTCACATTTGTCTTTCAGACTGGTAATGCTTCATCTGGTACAAGTACTCTTTAAGATGCATTCTAAGGGGATGGAATGGTGGCTCAGCTATTACAGCACTTGCCTGGCATGTGTGAGGACCTGGGTTTGAACCCCAGTATCACATACACAACAAAGTGTTGAAAAAGCAAAGGCCAGATGAAAAATAAAATTGATTCTTTCTCTCATTCTCTCCCTCTCTTTAAAAAAAAATGCATTCTGAAACATTGTGATTCCTTTGACTCTCAGACCCTAAAAAACAGCACCTTATATTTTTTTGTTCCCCAATTTGACGTGAATACCAATTAAAGATGAAGAAAGACGGCCCCTAAGGGAAGTATAAACAAAAATACTAATACCATCTTACAATTAATCTTATTTTGTAAAAGAAAAAAAATAGAGTTGCTTTAGTTAAAAAGTTTCTTTGGCTAGAGCAATGGCTCAGCAATTGGAGCACTTGCCTGGTATGCTTGAGGATCTGGGTTCAAACCCCAGCACCACATACACAACTAAGTATCAGAGAAACAAAGCCCAGATGGAAAAATAAATAAAATTGATTCTGTTTTTCTCTCTCTCTCCCTCTCTCTCTCTCTCACTGTCTGTCTCTCTTGCATACCAACATGGAGAGAGTGAGAGATAGACACACACACAACCTGAAGTTATACAACCAATGTAAGATAGATACTTCCCTTTTGGTAGCACTAAGAGGCCCAAAGAAAGAAATTTCTCTTAGAGAAGAATTAAAAACAGGATATTCAACTTTGTCTTGCTCACTTCCCTAAGCAATTATTATACCTTTTTCCAGGTAATGAGAATAATTGTTGTAGCATTTGCTTTTCATATCACTTAATATGTATAAATTGTATCTCTAATATCTATAAAAGTTTAAGTTACTATTGAATTCCTACTGTCTCAAAAGTAAAAAAAAAAAAAATTTAAAAAACCCAGGATATTCTCCCAGGCCATTATACCCTTCTTATTCAGGACTCCCAATAGAACCTTTACCAGCTATAGGAGGAGGTCCAAGAGAGCCCACTAAGGTGCAAGTCCCTTTCTCTCTGCAGAGCTTGTGACAAATTAAGACTGATTCTCAGATGATCCTGATAAATATACAGGGGTATTTCGTGGCCTAACCCTAACTTTTGACCTAACTTGAAAGGATATAATATTATTAAACTAAATGCTTTCTAGTACCATAAAGCAAGCTGCTTTACAAGCACCCAAAACCTACGGGGATGAATTATATATAGTGCAAGGCACAGGAGACCTATTCCTTCCAAATGAAGCAGGCTCTGGAGAAACTTATTCAACAATGCAGTAGGCAGCTCCCAGGGAAGACCCAAAATAGGATGCAGATAGCCAAGTGGGGGAATTAAAAAGAAAGTATTTTTCAGACTTGTGTACTACAAGGATTAAGGAGAACTTGTACTAAACCACCATATTATTCTAAATTATCTCTAATAATACAGGGGATTGGAGAAACTCCCCCAATTTTTTAGAAAGATTTAGAGAAGAATTAATTAAACACACCTCAGTGATTCCAGATGTTGTAGATGGTCAACTTATATTAAAAGATAAATTCATAACTCAATCAGCTCCTGATAAGAGGAGAAAATTATAAAAATTAGCTGTAGAACCAGAAAGCACTCTGTATAGTCTCTTAAAAATAGTCACTTCAGTCTTTTACAATCAAGACCAGGAGGAGGCCAAGGAGAAAGAAAGAAAGGACAAAAGGAAAGCAGATGCCCGAGTGTCAGCTCTGCAACAGGCTAATTTCAGAGATCAGGGACCCCAGAATCCTAATGCTCCCACCTCAGCCTGTTGGAACTGTGGCTGGATGAGATGTTACATGAAGGACTGCCCCAAAAGCAACAGACGCCACCAACATCCTGTCCTATCTGTGAAAAAGACCACTGGAGTTTGAATTGCCTTCTGAAACAAAGACCCTCAGGGACAAACCCTGCACTTTAAATGGTCAAACAACAGGACTGAAGGGTCCCCAGTATCCTTATTTGGCTCCAAATAGCTGGATTGTGATCTCCATACAGGAGCCCTGGGTGATCTTGAATACTGGGGGAGGGGAAATCAATTTCCTATTCAACACTGGAGCCATATTTTTCATCCTTCTCTCGAATCCAGGCCATCCCTCTTCTCATAGTATGCCTGTTAGGGGTATATCAGGGAATCCTATGACTAGGTACTTTTCCCAACCTCTCAGCTGCTCTTGGGACAATCTTCTTTTCTCACGTTAAATACCATAAGGAGATTAATCAACTTTATCTTCAGTCTATCTTCCATCTGAAGTAGCAGTCATACATTACAAAGGATACCAAAGGGGAACAGAAAATGTTGCTGAAGGAAATAGGTTAGCAGATCTAGCTGCCAAGCTGGCAGATAGGGAACCATTACCAATAGAGATAACAGAAGTATCCCTGAACTGGAAAGACTCTTTTAAGGAGACATAACTATAATATACTCAGGTAGAAAAGGAATATGCACTCTCACAAGAGTATATTCTCCATCCCTCAGGAGGATTCCAGACACAGGAAGGAAAGTTACTCATACCAGCATCTGATCAATGGAAGGTCATCAAAACCCTTCACCAGAACTTATCAAATCGCTCAGAGTATTTATTGAACTTTTTTTTTTTTTAAGTACAACATTTCATTAGGGCCTGCAAGGTTTGTCAAAAAAATCCTTCCAACAGAAGAATTTCTCCACCAGGTATCCAAAGGACAAGTAGATACCTGGGAGAGAACTGGCAAATATATTTCATACACATGCCCAAGACCAGAGGTATACAGTATCTCCCAGGGTGGACAGACACCTTTACTAATTGGGTAGAGGTACTCTCTTGTGGAACTGAAAAGGGCTCTGAAGTAGTAAAAATTTTGGTTTCTGAAATTATACCCAGATTTGGACTTCCTAGGAACTTACAAAATGATAATGACCCCTCCTGCAAAGTGGCAATTATTCAAGGTGTCTCCAAGGCATGAGGAATACAATATTACCTACATTGTACCTGGAGACCCCAATCATTAGGAAAGATAGCTAAGAACAATGATATTCTTAAAAATACACCTGAGAAAGCTTACCCAGGAAACTCATCTTCCTTGGCCTACTTTATGGCTACCAAAATCCCTCAAACTCTAGATCAAGTCATTATGAAATGTTATATAGACAACCATTTCTTATAAATGATTTCTTATTAGATGAGGAAATGTCTGCCCAAGTACAAGATATAATAGCATTAGCCAAATTTCAACAGACCTTGCAACAGCTATCAGAAGCCTAACCCAGGAAAACTGGTCCTCCTTTGTTTCACCTTGGAGATCTGGTACCAGTAAAAACACATCCTTCCCTCTCTCCAACCTTAGACCCTGTTTGGGAAGAAACACATGCTGTAATTCTATCCACCCATAGCAAGAAAAATAGCTGTTCTTGACTCAAGGATTCATCACTCTTGAGATAGGCCTTTGAATTCAGAAAAAGATACTAAAGATCAACACCTCAAAGGAGAAGAAAGCATCAACAGGTATTCTTGTGAACCACTACAGAATTTAAAATTTGTCTTCAAAAGGACCAAAGAATCACATACATTGACAGATAAATAATGATTTTCCAATTATCTTTGGGATTTTATAAAACTTAAGCTAACACATGTCAACCTATAAATCTCCTATAAGATTAAAAGTTTTTCCATGTAAAATTTTACATGTAAGACCATACTAACATGAATGACTTAAATCATTGTTTGCAAAGGTTTTAGGACCTGGTTAATAATACTAAATTACCTTTACATTTATTATTTATAAACAAATGCTTTGCTATATTATTTATACTTTTAATATGTTCCCTGCTCAATGAATGCCTTCTCCAGTCACCTGCCAACTGCCACCATGGATGTCTGAGCTACCCTGATGAACAAGATGCCCTTATACGTGGAATCCAGAACCAAGCTCTGCTTCATTGAGGCCCCTTTAGATAGGCCTCTGGGGAAGGGTTCCTAATTATTGTCCCCTTTCAATAGCCTTTTTCAGCCATAAGTATCTAGAATGATCATTGTCTCTGTCCGCTAATGGCAGTTAGGAAACTTCTTCAGAGTAGGGAATTAATGAAAATAGATAGTGAGTGAGTAGGTAGTCAGGATATTGGGCCCCATCTGGAAGCTAACTAGCAGAGAGATTAATGAGCACCCTTAAGCCTTTTTTAAAAAAAGACTGTGGGGCTCACCTGTGGGACCAACTCCTTATTCTCAGAGGCAGGTGGAGATGAATACAAATGGGAAGGACATGCTGTTCATTTTCAATGACTGTTAATTGATGCTCATGCCCAGGACCAATATAAACCCTGGGCCAGCACACCAAGATGGTGTCCTGCTCTCAGGCCCCTCTCTGTGTCGCACAGTTTCTACTCCTTTTTACTCTTCCCTTTCTGATTGTCTATGGACTTTCTTTTTCCAATTCAGAAGACAGGAATCCAAAAGAAAAATTGGTTCCAAGTTACTGGGTATGGCTGCTAACATTAAAAGGAGCTATATTTGATTGCAGAAATCTGTGGTCAGCCTAAATTCCATTTGCCAGTGGAATTTATTCACCATCTTAAAATTCTCTACTTCACTAGGGTAGGTGTTGATGCCCTGGAGACTATGGTGCAAATCCTGTTACTATCCATGGAAACGATGACTAACACCACAGCTACAGCCTTGCAACAACCAGACTCACAAAACCTCCTGCAAACATGGTCTTAAATACCTACATTGCTCTAAACTGCCTTCAAGTTGAATGAAAAGAAGCATAGCTAACACATCCTTCTGTGAGTACATCATAACACTAAAGTTACTGACACCCAACTCTAAGGTTGGAAATCCACAAAAATGAAATTAAATAAGTCAATACAAACAGCAAAGTCCCATGTCCTCAAGGATTTACACATCTATGACTTTATTTCATAGGAAAAGCTACATAGGGCACTTTCATCTTCATTATGCTGAAAAGAAGGCCTCTGTCTTTTACAATTTGTTTTATATTAGTGATTAATTACTGTTAGCAATTTATTCTCTCTCTCTCTTTCTCTCTCTTTTTTTTCTTTGTACCAGAGATTGAACTATGAACTATATGTTGTTTTTCCAACCCCACTTTTTATTTTTATTTTGAGATAGGGTCTTTTTGAGTTGCTTAGGGCATTGCTAAGATACTGAGACTGTCTTTGAATTCATAATCCTCCTGCCTTAGCCTCCCAAGCCTCTGGGATTATAGGCATGCACCACCTTCAATTTTTCTTCCTTCTCCGGTGAATCAATAGCTCTTACTATAGCCACCCAATTCTATGGTTTTTATCATTGCTCTCCAAATGCCTAAACAATTATATCTGTCAGGTCATTCCTTTCCACTGGCATCCCATTCCAGTTCAGTATAATTTGGAAATTGTTCTCAAACCATATGACAGGAGCTATCAATACTAGCAATGATTTTCTGAGTGCTAAGAGATGGGATTGTGATCCTGCTCCATCTTATGGTAGAAGCTGCTTCCTAGGAATACTCCTGGTGCCAACTATTTCAAGATCTCTAGGGAAAATATGCTGATATCTACAAATAGGAAATTTATTGAGAAATATTCCCAGGAACAACAGATGTAAGACAAAAGGAGAAGTTGAACCAGGAAGTAGTTGCAACAGAGACCTCAGGTCATATTTTGGTGGGGGGTGTTCTTGAACTAGATGAACCTTCAGGTTTGTCTCAGTTGGGTAGGGACATGGCAATTGTATGCCTATATTAATGCACATTAACATCTTCTTGAATGCAGGACACCTCGTTTATAAAAAGGTGAGTACACTCCAGAAAGGCAACTTCTCTCGATTGAGGGAAATTCTTGGCAAGAACACTCTTGTGAGTGTTCTTTAGCCAAGTAGATACATTCCCAGTAGTTGCAGCTTAGTGCTACATCCTTGAAGAAGTGGAAGCAAAGTATGCCACTGTATGTACTACTTGGATCAGATTTGGGCTTTTCTAGCTTGCCAAGGGCCAGCCCCAGCTGAACTCTCGGGTCCCCGAAGGAAGAGTGGGTCAGCGCGGAGGAACGATTTGAACCTCTGGGGCAAGTTGCAAGCAGACACAGTTCCCTAATTGAGCAAAATGCCATCTGTTCTTTATTGTTGAACATTTTTATACAGGTGTACAAGCAAGGCTTTCATTGTCTGCTTCATTATATAGTTCTCTTTTCAGTTTCCCAGTAAACTTAAAGTATCAACCATTAGTACAATTCATGGCCTCAACATCCCCACCACATTAACCATATGAAACTATTTGGTTTAAACTGATTCAGAGCATAAGAAATAAAATTACTTAAAGCATCAGCTATTAGTACAATTCATGGCCTCGACCTCCCCACCACATTGACCATATTGTTTAAAACTGCTTTTACAAAGGACAGAGACCAAACACTTCTCCGAATTCTGCCTCCCTAAATTCCTCTAGAGGTTTCTACAAACCATTACCTCATTAGATAAGAAAAGAGTTTAAAGGTGACTGCACTGCATTAGTCTAGAAGCCCTATCTTAGCACAAATGAAAAGTTTCTTATTTAGGTAGACTATGCTATAGGTTATATTGTAACCTTACCAAATATTCTATAGCATCTTAGATTCTATAAATGTTAATTCTATAAAATATCTGTGCATCCTAACCTATGTGATAAGATGTTAAAGCCTAACCTCTGCAAAGACAAAAAGGGTAAAAACAATCTCTGCAACAACAGGAAAGGTAAACATGCCTTTCTCACTCAAAGTTCACAATAAAATGTGAACACTCAGAATAGTTTTGGTAAATGTTTCACATATATAGTTTCTTTGTTCCTGAGTTCTAATTATTTTGCTTTCTATTTCTAATTTTGTTTTAATGTCAGTATAGCTTGTTTTCCTTGATTTCTATGGATGTTATTACAAGTATCCTTCTCAACAATCTGCAAAAGTTGTTTGAGCAATGGAATTCTTATAATAATCAGAGAGTTTCCAGTTTGAGTAAATTCATTATACATACAATTACTAGAACACAGCCAATTCCTAGAAGGGATGATTTTGGCAAATTCCAGGGATGGCTTTGCCTAAACCCATTCCCAAGTCTGGACTTTGTCAGACAGAACTTCAGTGGACATTGCCTCCTCCACTAGCTGATCTCTTACAGTAGCATTTATATTATTTTACCCATGCAACTTCTCTCTTTCTTCTATGGTAACCAATTATTCCTGGGAAATGATTTTCTGCTGACTACATACTATGAATGTGTGTCCCTCTGATAGCCATTATTTATTTATTGGCCCCAACATAAGCACTTAAACCCAACAAGATAAATCAGGATGCTCCACAGTCCACTCTTCCAACTGAAAAGTTTGAGTTTTAAAACAATCTAGGTCAATTAAAGTCATTTTAAAAATTAAAGTCTTTTAAAATAAACTTTATAGCAGTTTTGTGAGGCATGATTTATCTACCATAAAATTCATCCTTTTAAAATGTTAAATTTGGTGGTTATTGGTATAGTCACAGGGTCCTTCAATCATCACTATGATATAATTTCAGACCATTTTTATTATCCCCAAAGAGCCTACATACTCATTGTCACTCTCTACCTATTTCTAACCCCAAACTTGTGACAATCATGTTTCTACTTTATGTTTCTAAGGATTTGTCTATTTCAAATATTTCATATAAGTAAATCATATAATATATGGTCTCAAATGACTGGATTCTTCAATTTTACATATTTCCATTTTGTAGCATGTATCAATGCTTTACTCTTTTGTATTTAAGAACCATATTTCACTGTTCAGTTATACCATTTTTTTTAATTCATTGACCAAGTTGATGGACGTTTGAGTTGTTTACACTTCTTGACTATTATAAATAATGCTGCTATGACTATTTCTTCCTCTTGATTTTTTTTTTTTTTTTTTTTTTAAAGAGAGAGGGACAGTGAGAGAGACAGAGAAAGAGAGGAACAACTTTATTTAGTTTTTCACATGGCCTTTGTTGCTCCAACACTTAGTTGTGTACGTGGTGCTGGGATTTGAACCCGGGTCCTCGTGCTTGCCAGGCAAGTGCCGAAACCGCTGAGCCACTGCTCCAGCCCCTCTTGATTTTTTTTTAAGAGAGAGAGAAGGGCAGTGAGAGAGGGAGAATCAATTTTTTATTGAGTTTTTCACATGGCTTTCATTGCTATGACACATAGTTGTGTATGTTGTGCTGGGGTTTGAACCCGTGTACTTGTGCAAGCCAGGCAAGTGCTGTAACCACCAAGCCACTGCTCCAGCCCCCCTCTTGATTTTTTAAACTCAAAATCCTTCTTGATTTGTTTCAACTAGGCACATTTTCAGTTTTCTTGAGGGAGTTGTTTCAAGGAAAGAGAATAAAAGTAGAGAGTGAGCAAGCCCTCCCTGAGGGTTCAGATATTACTCACCTCTCCACAGTCATGTGGTCTCTTAAAATGTCGAATTTTACACGAGCCACTTCGAATTATTTTTCTATCATGTGCATACAACAGTTCAGACTAATACATGAGTTCTGATAAAAATTTAACCTTATGACCTTTGAAACTTCCAATAAAGCCCCCAAATAGCTCACATGGATCCCTCATTCTATCTCTTCATCTCTTTATGGAAATAATATGCCTGTGGAAATAGTCACCAACCTTAAAGCAGCAAAATTCAAAATCTAATACACATCTTATACACATTTTATATTGTTTTGTTAAAATCTTGTAAGGTTGCTCAAAAATAAAAAAATTAAAAAAAAATTCAAAATCTATTTTATTTAGAAAGTTCCATAAGATATTTAACACCTCGTCCCTTTGTAAACTTAAACAATGTACTTTGAACCTTTATTGAGGGTTCACGTCTAAGAGAATTAAATCAACATTTGTTTATGTATATGATTTCATTAGACTGAAAGCTTTTTATGACCTGAGATTTTTCATGTCCAATTTCATGATTCCAACAGTTCTTAAAATAATTAATTCAATGAATGCTTCTTACTTTTTACATATTAGGCACTCATTTTGTACATTATGATAGTTCTATGTACAGAGAAAAAGAATAATTTCCCTTAAGGTGCTTACTTTATTAAGGGAAAATAAAGAAGAATAAACTACATAGTGGTGCTTTTGATAAATAATAAGTACAGGGGATAAGAAGGTCAGAAGAAAAATGTGGTCAATTCTATTCAGATTATAGAATCTTAGACCTAAAGGCAAACCAACTGTGAAGTCTAAGGAGGCAACCCCTTTTAGTTTCTGAAAAGTATATGTAATAGGTAAATCAGAGTCAATCTGCTTTGTATGTCAGATTCACATACAGATTCACAAGTGTCCACAAGCCTCAAACTAATTAATGCTGTGATTTCCAGTTCACTGACAGCTACCAGACAGTGAGAACTCATTTCTCCTTGCAGTTTAAATGGAAATGAGGTGCTAGTTGGGAAGATAAGGAATCCTAGCAGCTTATAGACTCCTATTGGACCACTCTCACTGGCTATGCTTGTGTGGGAGGAGCTATTAATAGGCACTTATGCAAAGCATAAAAAGAATTATACACTTACCTCACATGTAGCTTCTTTCTTTCTCATTTGAGGTACTACTTCTGTTAATAAAATGACCAGAAAGATAAAAATTGATCCCTTTTTATTAAGCATAAAAGGTATAGAAGGGAGAAGTGTTCAACATAGTTGATTTCCATCCAATCTACTGAGTTTAAGGGAAAAAGATTGAAAAAAAATTGCCACTGGCTAATAATGCTATGATGGCAAAATTATATGAAATATTTAAAAATAAAAAAGTGTCATAAATGTTCTAGGTAATATCTTTACTGACATATTATATTTGTGTGTGTGTATGTGTGTGCGTGTGTGTGTGTTGGCACTCCCTTGTAAAAATATCATCAAATGAATCAGTAATATCAATCTATCAACTGGCACTTTCCTTTCTCTGAAGTTGTACTACTTTATAGAGATTTTAATTTAATTAGTTCAAATTGTTTCCCTCTCTATTATAATATTGGACTCCTCTATTATAATCACTTTATTATAATTACTATTATTTATAAAACTAATGACTGTGTTAAAGACTCTAAGGACAGAATGTATGGCATGGAGCAGATATTGCATAAATAACTTCGAAATGCTTGCATAATAATCCATTATAATTGTTTTGAATATTCACTTTTTTCAAGTTTCTTAGTATGATTTCATCCCAGGTACTAATTGTATCTAAAAAGCAAGGTGTGTTTGATTTTAACTTGAAATTTTAAATTGTACCTACTTCTTATTACATTATCAACATCTCTTCATGAATTCCATGTTTTTCATCCTTTATATGAAAATATTATACACATAGAAGATGCTCAGTAAATATAAATTGAAAAATAACTTTTCTTTCTAAATATTAAATTTCTAAATTTTTTTCTATTACTTTTAATATTATTTTTAGTACTTTTCCAAATGTTGTCAGTGGGAAACAAGCATAGAAAATTTGTGCATAATATTTTCAGTGGCATTCACAGAATTAATTACATATTCTGGACCCTTGGCAGCATTTTTCAAGTCTAATACCTCCAGCCTTTATGCAAATTCATTATATCTTTTCCTTCTTCTATTTTTATGCCTGTTCCAACCACAATCCAGGAGTAGTTACACCTAGGATGTAAACTCTTATTTATTCTTCATCATCTCTCTCTTATGTATGTCTGATCTAGACTCACGAAGAAATTACCTTTAAATAATGTCTTCTCTTCTTCAGAAACATATGTGATGTCTTTGATTTCAAATATTCATGAAGAAATACTTTTCACTGGTCCTAATAATGATGGCCTGAGAATTCCTTCAGTGTTCCTCAAAGGCTCCTGGACTGTACATGAGCTCTTGCAACAGATGGTAGAGCCTGAGCCCCTGAAAGCCTGTTATAGTTTGGATGTGGTTTGAATGTGACCTGGGGTTCATGTGTCAGAAGGTTGGTCTTCAGTGTAGGAATGCTAAGAGGCAGTGGGATCTTTAAGACACAGGTCCCACTGGAAGCTCCTTATACCACTGGGGATATACCCTCAGAAGGGATTACCATAGTTCTCCTGGGACCCGATTTAGATCCTGGTGTAGTACTTTGGTCTCATATCTCATCATGTGATTTCTGTCTCATTCACACTCCTGCCATGTTGCTATCCATTCCTGTATGATGTAATGCAGCCAGAGGCACCCTTGCCAGAACTAGTGCCATACTATTGGACTTTCAGCCTCTGAAACTGGTCTAATTAATAAAATGATTAATATAGATCCCTCGCCTCTTGGATGGCACATAGGGGCAAATGGGTTATATGTATCCTCTTCAAAAGACTCATTTTTTTCACACAGCTGGTCCCTCTGAGGATGGGGAATGCATTTTAAGTAGTATGAAGAAGGAGCAAACAGTGATTGGAACAGTGGCTCTGTGGTTGGGAAGCTTGCCTAGCATGCCTGAGGAACTGAGTTCAAACCCCAGTACCACATAACAACTCTGTGTCAGAGAAACAAATGCCAGTGGGAAAAATAAATAAAACTGATTCTCTCTCTCTCTCTTATTCTCTCCCTCTCTCGTAAAAAAAAGAAAAGAAAAAGAAGGAGCAAAAGGAACTTCAGAAAACCTGCAAATAGATGCTATTCTCTTGGCATTGGTATCATATTTTAAACATCTGTTATTTATTTTTTAAAAATTAAAACTCAATAGTAAGAAATTTTCACCATAAAGATGCTCTTTTCTGCTCTTATCTCCTTGTCCTCACCTTTTTTCCATCTCTTTGGAAAGAATATGTTATTCTAACTTCTTTTTCTTTTCTGAACAGGTGCAGTATTGAGTGTAAGAATTTTTACTTTTCAGGTCAAAGTCCAAAATGCTGTAGACTTTAGAAGCTAACTTTATAGACTCAAATAAATGTCTGAATTTTCTTCTAAATTGTTAACAGGCTACTTACTGCTCTATGAAATTGTATGGTGGGTGTGGAAAATACCTTTTCTATTCCCTTACAATTCTTGGATCATGTCAAGGGGCACAGTTCTTGGAACTGCCATAAGCACTGTAATAGAGTTACATCACTGACTGAAACACATTATCTTTGCTTTTCTTCCTGTTGAAATTTTTCTCCAACCACTTCCTGTTATTGCCTTCTGGCTCAAAACACTCTCAATTTCAATATGTCTCTTTACCATGAATTATGTATAATGGAATGCCCCCATAATAATAACATTACTTACGACAATATTCTTGAAGTCTCTAGTGGTCCAAGGATATTTTAATACCATAGAATGTAGTTCTTCACAAAAACTGAAACAGAATGCTTAGAAGATAGGCTGGCTTTGGAAGTGAGGGCCAGATCTTTTCATTGCTGTGTGCCCAGTGCCCAATTCTGTATCCTGCACTGGTGGTGCAAGGCCAAACTAAATTCTTTTTAAATGACACAATGAATAAGGAAAACAGGAAGAACAATGTTCACTTATTAATTCTATAGAGAAGTGAAGCTGACAGGTAGTGATATTGAGAGATGTGAATTAGGTGCTAAGAAAATCATTCTATTTTCGGTAGGGGTTTCAGTTGAAACTCTAATCAAATCAATAATTATGAGATAATTGATGAAGCAAATTATCATATACACAAAGCCAAAACAACCAAAATAAGAAATGGATAATATTAGATTTCTTGTCATTTAAGTGTTTCATAGCATGGATAGTTTAAACTCACATTTGTTGAGCAACCTTCCTTTGAGCAAACTCAGTTTCACTTGTTGGCAGAGTCGGGGTGTGGGTGGAGGGGTTGTGGTGAAGTGTGCCACCAAAAGCAGAAACTTGGTTACTTCTACATGTCATTCTCAGTCTAATTAAAAGGAGATAAGCACACCTATTCAGTCAGTAGAGAACAGATGCAAGCACATAAGGCAAACAGCACTGCGGTAAGGAATGTTAAAGAGCTATTAGGACCACTGAATCAGTGAGATACAGCTCCATAGGCACTTAACAAATTAATGGTAAAGGAAATTAAATATTCTTTAATATGTGCTTATTTAGAAGAATGTAAAAAGTTTTCCTTCTAATGAATCTCGCCAAACACTCAATTTATCATCATAAATGTGTTTTCTATTGCTGCTACAACAAATTACTACAGCTTAAAAAACCACAAATTTATTATCTTAAAAGTATGGAGGTCAGAAGTTTAAAATCAGGTTCAAGGGGCTAAAAGTGAAGGTAGTGGCAGGGCTCGTTCCTTTTGGAGGCTCTATGGAAGAACTCATTTCTTTGCCTTTTTCAGCTCCTAATATCCACCTACGTAAACTGGCTTGTGGTCCCTCATTCCTTACTCAAAGAACATTGCTCCAACTTTCTCTTTCTCAGTTCATCTCCTTTCTAACTCTGACTTTCCTGCCTCCATCTTCTAAGTATCCTTGTGATTTATTACATTGGGTCCCCTTGGGTAATCAGGCTGATCTTCCAACCTCAACATCCTTAACTTAATTTTACCTTCTATCTGAATTTATATGTACTCAGGTTCAGGAAATTAGGATGTGGGCATTTTTGTGGTAGCCAGGGATACTACATAGATTACTGTTACAGAATTCATGAAATGTTAGGAAGAGGAGCTGAGCTGGACTGTTGTCTCAGTGGTTGTGGCTCTTACCCGGCATGTACGAGGAAGAAGTTTCGAACACCAGCACTATGAACACAAAAAAGTGTTGGAGCAACTAAAGCTACATGAAAAACTAAAATCAATTCTCTCATTGTCCCTCTCTCTTAAAAAGAAAAGAAAAGAAAGAAAGAAATGTCAGAAAGAATTAGAAAATGAAGATAGCTGCCATAAATGAACAAAAATTATTTTTTTACAAAACATCTTATGATTGGGACATTTTTTCAAACCTCTTTGGCATTTGGTCCAGTTCTGAGCTAATGAGTAAGAAGCATAACATGCTAGATGAATAATTATTGCTCAGTGTCTAAAATCTAGATATGCTTATCAAGAAGAAAATTCTCAGTTCATAAATGGCTATGAAGACACAAACTTTTACAATAGATTTTTGTTGCTTTAGGAAAGAATCCGTTTTGTTTTAAATGCATCCAGAACCTAAAAGCATAAATACAGCCAAGAGCAGGAGTGAAAGCATCTAGTCTCCAAAGGGCACAGGAAATCCGCCTCAGCAACTGCAACAGGACAGCAGTGCACAGCTTTAGCTCTCCAATTATCAGAACATGGAGCCAGCGGGAGGCCCTTCTAATCTCCACAGGGTGGAGTAATAATACTGAGGCCGCCAACGTGCTGCTAGAAAAAAGAATGCAAGGGAAGACGTCGATGGATCCAAGAGTTTGATATATTGAGAAACAAGAAACCAACTGTGGCTAGCACTTTTTCTCATTCTGTAAGAGAGGTAAAATCAGAAACTTGCGATTACACGCTGCTGGCGGCATTCTAACTGAAAAAGCCTCTCACTGTGAGAATTACTAAGTGCCTCTTCCCTGAGAATAAATGTGAACCAAGAGATAACCTAACATTTCTGACAGTATCATCCACTTAAGGGAAAAGAAAATAAAGTCAACTTTGATTAAAGATGTGTTTGACATTGAGAAAGGAGACCAGACATGAGTAAAACCTTTTCCAAAATATATTTTTAAAAATGCATAGGGGAAAGTTAGAATACAAGCAAGAATTAAATTACCACATCAGTGTGTGTGTGTGTGTGTGTGTGTGTGTGTGTGTGTGATTGTCTACAACCTCATCAAATAGTGCCAAGATCATGGTGCATTATGAGTGGTGTCCAAGCCTAATTTTAAGCATACTGATGATTTCTTCTGTAGAATTGTACAGCTGTGTGGGAAAACAAACAGTCTTTCTTGCTTATCCATAGTTTCATGTTTCATGGTTTCAATTACACCTGGTCAACTATAGTCTGAAAATACCAAATAAAAGATTCCAGAAATGAGAGAAAAAGAGATCACATTCACATAACTTGTATTATATTAACATAATTTTTCTCTTTTAACATTAGTTAGTGTTGCTAATCCTTGCTATGACTCACTTATCAATTACCCTCTATCACAGGTTGCGTATATAGGATAAAACCATATATATAGGGTTTGCTTCCGTCTGTGATTTCAATGGAGGTTGTGGAATTCACCCTCCATGGAAAAGGAGGACCTGCTATATGCACATTTGTATAACCTTGCCTATGAGGTCTATGTAAACTTTGGCAAGGACCTTGCATGACTAAAAGAACAGGAGGATTATAATTCAGAGTGCAGCTTGTGGACTTAATTATAGCATTGATTTCTAGTTTTGTCATTTACAACTCTTAAAATTCAGATTCCTCACTTATGAAATATGGTTAAAGCCACGTTGTTTTGAGAACCCAATGCCATGAACACTGTGAAACTCTTGGCACATGGAATATTTTTCTTTTAAAAAAAAGTAGTTACCAACAGCAATAACAATAAAAGAACAAATTAATCAATGGGCTACATGTTACCTTATAACTTTTTAATTTTTTCTCTAGGGAGTGGGAGAGAGAGAGAGAGAGAGAGAGAAGACAGAATCAATTATATTTAGCTTTCATGTGGCTTTTATTGTTCCAACACTTCATTGTGTACATGGTGCTGGGGTTTGAACCCACATCCTTGTGTGTGCCTTAACTGCTGAGCCACCACTCCAACTCCCCATCCTTATAACTTTTTTTTTTCCTTTTTTAAAGAGAGAGGGACAGTGAGAGAGGCAGAGAAAGAGAGAAACAACTTTATTTAGTTTTTCACATGGCCTTAGTTGCTCCAACACTCAGTTGTATACGTGGTGCTGGGGTTTGAACCCGGGTCCTCGCGCTTGCCAGGCAAGCGCCGAAACCGCTGAGCCACCGCTCCAGCCCCATCCTTATAACTTTTGAACGTGAAATGTGTTTTCATTCAGTACCTAGGCAAAAATAAATAAATAAAGCAAGAATAATGTTTAAACTTTAAGAGGAAGATTTTTATGATTTTCTTACACAAAATCTTATGAAGCAGATTAGTTAAAAAAAACATAATTTTAAACATATTTTTCTTTCTTTTTTTTCCATTTACCAGGGTCATATTGATATAAGCAGTGAAAATGAGCATATGAAAATGTACCTGTTTTTCCTAAATACTATAAATTTTATTTCCTGTATGTATTATAGAAGGCAGTGTCATAAAATTTTATAGCTAGCAGAGACTTAACTGTCACTATTCTAATTTCCTCAATTAGATGAGATATATAAGACTTGGAATTGCTAAGAATTTCTCCAGTAGCCCACATAATAAGTAATGTACATAGTCAGGGTACCAACCACAGCCTCTGACTGCCATTCCAAGAAGGCTGTTCCATACATACGACAGATACAATTTGACATCTGAAGACTTTATTGACAAGTCTTTACATGCATTAACAAATACCTTCAAAGATTTGAATGCTTCATCAGGGACCATCAGCTGGAGTTTTTAAGGCTGGTAGGTAGCTATTGTTGGGGGATGTAGCTCAGAGGTAGAGCACTTGCCTAGCATGTTCAAGGTCTTCAGTTCAATTCTCAGTATCACACACACACACACACACACGTACACACAAGCACACACAGAAGAAGAAGAAGAAGAATAAGAAGAAAAAGAAGAAGAGGAGGAGGAGGAGGAGGAGGAGGAGGAGGAGGAGGAGGAAAAGAAAAACTAAATGACAAAATAGCTATTGCTCGAATCCTGGGCTCTTGTGAATGAATGAATAAGGACATGATTTCCCCCAATAAATTCATTTAGGAAGACTTATGCTAAGAATTTAATTTTGAAAAATATCAACTAAAAGTTAATATATAGCCTGCAATTCAAACTTTATTTTTATTATACTAAAGTTTCTTGGTAAACAAATTATGTGGAGAAGACAATAAACTTGCCAATATCATATTTCATAAACTAAATAAAATATTTTGTTTTATTATTTCAAATTCAAAAAATAACTTTAAATTAATAATGAGGCTAAAGGAACTATTGGACAGGAAGTAAATCTATCTATAATAGTTTTCAGACTTTTGTGACATTTCACATACTTCTCCAAGTTTTCTACATTTTGTTTTAAAGTTCTGGTAACAAGTCCAGCTATGTGGGGAAAGTTAACACTTTTTTTTTTTATACTCCCTATTTATAGTATTCCTAAAAAAGACTTTGGGTAAGAAAAGTTCTTGCTGAGCCAGCCTTCCTTTTAGGCTTCTTTTATAAGGGAAAGAGGGACATTGCAATCATATGCTATTACCAAATCTTCAAATTGATCTTCCACTTCAAAAGGTAAATTCCTAGTTTAGAGATACGTGAGAGAAAAAGAGGTATTTATTTTTTGACTCTGGGGCCAACTACCTTGGTATTTCTCCATCCTTGAGGGTTCAGGGAGCGGTCGCTAGTGATCATGGCATGCTAGGCAAGTGCTCTACCACTGAGCTTTATCCCCAACCCATAAGCACAATTGTTTAGATCCACGGCAAATTTTCTACTGGGCCCATTTCTGAACTGGAGCATGGGTAGGAAGTTTTATATGGGATTTACATCACTTTACAACATATGAACCCAGCCCACAAAGTCTGGGTAAAATACGTGTTAAAAAAAATTACAAATTTACCCCACAGAGTCTGGGTAAAATGAGTGTTAAAAAATTACAACTTCATATTTTGTTTCTCTATCTATGCACCTAGCTATAATTTCTCCTTTCAGGTAAATGCCCACCTTAGACATCCCTGATTTCTACTAGTAGCGAGGATAGTATGGAAGCCCTAGAATGGGACAAGAAGAGCCACAGTCATGTGTAACCCAAGTCTCAAGATACTTGGAGTGAAAAGGTCAGGAGGGAAACAGGACTGGAGAGTATCATGAGAAACCAAGGCAGTCTTCTGAAAACCAGATGAAAGAGCAAGCCCCTGAACCGTTTCACTTCCGCAGGGCACCCAGCAAAGCCCGGACCTGGCTTAGTGGCCTGAGCCTCCTGCTGCGTTTCCGGAGACCTCGGCCACAGCCGCCGCGGGTGGGAAGTAGGCTGGGGAGCGGCGCGGAGAGAGGAGCTCGCCGAGAGTCTCGGGCCAGGAGAGCTGCGCAGGCAGCAGTGCCCAGACCCCGGCTTCAGCCGCAGCAATGCTCCTTGCAGCGCCCCGCAAGGCCGGGAGTCGGGACCCGGCGCCCCCAGGTGGGTGGTCTCGCGATCGGAGGGGCTGGATGGGGTCCTCCTGGGACGACTTTAGAGCTTTGCGGAGACCAAGGGCCACCATTGCACAATAAGGGCCCTGGGGCTACTGAGGACCTTCCTCCTTCTACCCGCCGCGGGGCATCCAGGGGAGGTTCTTGGGACCTCCGGCGGCTCTCAGAGGAGTCTGCACGCAGCAAGTGCGAGCGCGCTTCCAGTTCTGGCCAGCAGGCAACCCCAGGTGTCCTCAACTTTCCAGCAGCTGGAACTTTGCAGAGCACCTGGGGCATGTCCTGGAGTTTCTAAAGTCACTTTGCAACACGTGCTAAAGCTCTCTATGTCATCTTAAAATTCTGCATACATGCAAAACCGCCCATTTGTAGAGTCGCCCATTTACCTGCCCTAACAAAACTCAGCCAGGTAAATTGCTAGGATGCCTTTCAGGTTGTTGTGCATAGAACCTCTATCACCCCTGCGTGAGCTACTAACTGGGTAAAAGGAAAGCAGTCAATTTGGTTGAATATATGAATGGATTTACATTTTCAAGTGGACATTAATGCAGTTGTATTTCTTTCTGAAGTATTTTCAAATGCCTTTGCTAAGTGTATAATGATTATAAAAAGTGCTCAATACTAAAAGTTTAAAAACAGTTTCACTAGGTATAGGAGATGTTCCTGTGAGAAATGCAGCTTCTGAATGAATTTCTGTTAATATGCTGAACAGAATCAAATTCCTCAGAGCTGACTCGCATTGTTTAGGTCTTGTAATGGCTTTAACTGCTTCCTGTGGTTATTGCGTATTTTAATAAATTTGAATGTTTGTTTTTCAGTTAAAATGGAAAATGACACAAAAGGAATTAGAGCCCATGATATTAAAAATGTTACCACTTTAAACCCTGAACATTGGTATTCTTGAATACTGTGGTTAATATGAACTGCAGTAGCTGCAGTAGACCAGCATTTTACTAGCATCCATAAATAAATCAGCCACTCTTTTGAGTCCTGAGCAGATTACTTTTGCAATTTCAGTTTAACCATTTAGTCAAATAGATGGGGCTGGAGCGGTGGCTCAGCGGGTACGGCGCTTGCCTGGCATGTGCGATTTCACGAGTTCGAACCCCAGCATCATGTACACAACGAAGTCTTGGAGCAACGAAAGCCACATGAAGAACTAAATAAAAAAATTGTTACTGTCTTTCTCTCTCACTGTCCCTCTCTCTTTAAAAACAAAAAAAAAAAAACAAAAAAAAAAAGAAAGGGGCACAATTTGTTCTAATGTTTTAGATTGAGCAGTTTAGCCAGAAAAGGGCTTTTATCTCACCTAATTCTCAAGTAACCCTTTGAACCACTCGCTATTGAGAATAGCTTGAGTGTTGTGAGACAACTTTTACATCCTATTGATTATTCTTGTTCCTCCACGCGTTTTCCCACCTCCTCCGGTCTTTCTCAATTGCTGTTTATTACTTGTTTTAGTTATTTCCTTATTTGGCCAAGGGTAATGAAACTTTTCTTGTAATAGGCTGTCTTTTCATATTAACCCATGCTTTTCTTATTTAAATATGTGGTCTTCTAAGAGAACTAGTTCCTATTAATCCTTTTTTTTTTCTTTTCTGAACGGAGAGTTCTATGAGAACTTTCTCTCTGCTCAGTGTAGACTTCAGTCTCATGTGGCAACTAGAGGTCAGTTAGTCCACTGACCTCATTTTAGAGGAAACAAAACTGAGACCCAGAGAGTGATTTTCCCATAAGTAGTTGCCAATTAAAGATTAACTTTTATCTCTTCACAAGAGTAGTAATGAGAGTGTGAAGCGGGAAACATGGTTTCTTGCCTTTGAAGACATATTTAGAGCAGTAAGTGGCTGACTCCTAGTGACCACATCTGTGTGTACTGCCATCAGAGAGCTCTATCAACTTGTCCTCACATGGAAGCTGCAAGGATGTAAGAGGCAGTATTAAAACACTGGAGGATAGGGCGTGGTGGCACGCAACTGTAATCCCAGCGACTAAGGAGATTGAAGAAGGAGGTTCACATGTTCAAAGTCTGCCTCAACAACTTAGCGAGACCATAAGCAACTTAATGGAACCCTGTCTCAAAAAAAAAAAAAAAAAAAAAAAAAAAAGGCTGGGGATATTGTTCAGTGTTGAGGGCCCCTGGGTTCAATCCCTAGTATTGAGGGAAAGAAAAGAAAGAAAAAAGAAAGGAAACCCAGTGTGAAGGAGTAGAATCAGTGTACTTTCTGTCTTACCACATGGTGGGTGTTTATACCTAGCTTTTGAGGAACATGGTTTGTCTGGGCCTCTCCCCTCCATCTTGAACACCTTGAAAATTTAAGGCTTTTTCCCCTTTAACTCCAATCTTCCAACATAGCAACATCCTAGACGAGCCCAACTGAGGCGATACTCCGGTTCTGCTGTGGTGGCTGGCAAAACTTACTTTCCTTAGACTAGCCAGGATAGGTTCTGATGGCTTCTGCTGAGATTCTAAAAGGAGGGAGATCTTGTAGAGCATTTTCACTTTAAGATGGAACAGTTCAGTAATATGTATTTGCTAAAGATTTCAGGTTTAAACCTCAGCATATCTGGTTTTACACCCAGGTTAGCAAAGGGAATTTTTGTACTTCCTGGGTCTATGTGCATATCACAGGGACCTGGCCCCAGCTGTGGTGGGGTCTAAACGCAGAAGGCCTCACTCAGTTCCAGCTTCACTGCTTATCTGCTCTATGATTAGGTAAATAACTACAATTGCCATTCTCTCTGTTGTTTGTTATAAAAGCAAAATATGTGTGAACAATAGCACATATCTGAAAGTTGTCTTAAGGATTAAAGGAAAAAATACAGGTGAAATCCTTTGCGGTGTACCATCATAAGTAGTCTATGAATCATGCATGCTATTATTTTAATTCTTAGGTCTTTGGTCAGCAGTGTCATATCTACCTATAAAAGGTGAAGTTCTTGTTGAGAAAGTACGTATAAAAGGTATAGTTCTTATTGCCTTTTACTGGTTGAGAGACAACTTAATGAATGAATCAGTCAAACTCACACATCAAAGCATTTTAGGGAAATGCTTTGTGTGAAGACCCTGTGATATCCTTGGGGAAATATGATTAATAGTTCTGAGAGGAGAAAAGGAATCCTCAATGAAAAACTAAAGATAGATTGATTAAAGGAGTACAAAACTAGAGCATTTTCAGGAAAAAAATAAAGCAAGAATTTAACAGGACAAAATGAGGCCATGATCTATTTTCCCATATCAAAAAGCATCAGTGTAACTCAATGTAGATAATGTCTAAATATTTGTGAAAAAATAGCATTAAATAAAAATCATAGAATACTTAATATTCTAGATGAAATATCTATTTTACCAAAATATTTACTGCTGATTTAAAAAATTCCAATATGAAGTAAGGAGCATTATTCCTCTCAAATGTAAATCACATGTTTTTAAGGATTTAATGGCTGTTAAGCCAGCGCTGGTGTCATATGCCTATAATCCCAGTGACTTGGGAGGCAGGAGACTTTAAGTGTGAGGGCAGCCTGAGAGGTTTAGAAAGACTCTAGTGTAATAGATAGTGTAATCCTATCTCAAAATAAAATAATAAAAAGGGATGGGCATATAGTTCAGTAGTAAAGCACCCCTGGGTTCAATCACTAGTATGGAAAAAAAAATGTTTTAGTAGATGTAACCTAATCACCTAAGTTCCAGTTGCTATTTTATTACTTTTTTCACATATTTTAAAATATCTCACAGTAATTTTGGTGACAACTATGAAATAAGAATAGGAAAACAAATTTTTATAGAGATTATTATTTAGAAATGCTATTATTTGCCTTGTAATTCTTTTCTTTATTAAATATGAAGATTGGTATCTAGATTTTACTGCAGACATTGAGATAGCCCAGGTTGTAAAAAAAAAACAAATCCAGAAATTGTGTGGAATTATTTCCCTCCTGTGTTTATTTGTCACTTAGAAAGAAATAATAATCTTTTTAGATATTTACCATTGGATAGAAATTTCTTTGTTGTTTCCAAGTGTTCTGCACTAAGCAATTCAGAAAGACAGTTTTCCTTTGTAATCATGGCAAATAATTCCTCAATGCCTTGTACTCTTTTATAAAACTTACTTTATATCAATTTCATTAAAATAAGTCATGTTTTATTATGCCATGTGACATATTTTCCTTTAAGCTCCTCTGCCATACTGAAAAGCACAAGAACAGTTCCTAACTTGGAATTTCATTTATGTTATTCCCCTTCCTCCTCCTCCTCCTCCTCCTCCTCTTCCGCCACCACTACCACCACCACCACCTCTTTTTATTTTTGTCTGACAGCTCCTGAGGACAAAGCCTCATCCTTTGGTCAAAATCAGTATTCTCATTTGTTTTTAAGTCATAGATTATGTTTGTATTCAGAGGAATAAAATAACATCAAGACCACTTGAAACTGTGGCCTTCTTTTAATAGCTACCATTTATTGGGTTCCTACTTTGAATTTATGTGAATGAACATCATGTTACCTTGAGAAGTGAGAACTTCAGAAGAATAGTACTTATTCTGTTTAAGAAACTCATTTTTCAGTGTAATTATGTGAAAATATTAAATAATTTAATAATTTTTTGTATTTTGTTCATCTATGAAACCTTTTCAGATAATTAAAATTGGAACCTCTAAGCCACCATGGCTTTTTTAGGTCACAGAGAAGAAACACAAGGGATTATAATTCTGCAATATCAGAGGAATGACAACTGAAGAATATGTCTTTTTAATGTCTGAAAACTCTCTAAGGTTTATACATTGTATTTGGATTCCAAAAGTACAGGTTAAGGAGATAAATGCATTTAATGCAGTTAATAAATTATTAGGTCTCTATTGGAAAAAGTGATATGAAATTGAGGTGAACATCTACTTTGGTTTTAATTAATGAGATACTTTATTTCATTCTCTTACCATTCTTCAATAAGTGCTTGGAACTTTCATTATTCTAGGTATTTATCTGCAGATCAGAGACCATTCCGTCACCATGTCCTGCCATCCCACAACCATACAGAGTGGATAGAACCATGTAAATCATTCAGATTCCCAGAAATCAACTTGTAGATCAAAAACGGGTGCTTGATTCAGAGACAGCCAGCCCACTGGCTGCTTAAGGGCCAGTGATGTGCCTAGTTGTTCTTATTTAGGATTTTTGGACTCAATGAAGCTACTCTTTTCCTTTGAAAGAAGAAAAGGGCAATAAGATTATTGTCAGTGGAAGATCAGCATTTGACCTGACATTCAGTATAGGTTGAAATCAGCTGCCTTACATGGAAGACTGATAATTAGAAGCTGTGGTAGAAGAATTGAGGAGGTCTGAAGGAAGGAGGAATAGGGAACTTTTGATGTTCTAGTGTCAGGCCATATAAGACCCAGTTGCTCTTGTTTTTTCAATCCATGAAACTGCCTGCAGTATTATTACAATCACCTTCCCTTTGAAGGGGTGGGAAGTTCTGGAACTAGAATGTGTTTATTTCTCAAAAGCTGACATTCCTGTTCCCATAAGTGTCTTCTTTTTACTATTGGTAAAATGATGTCTTCCTTGTATCCTCCACTGAAAATTAAGCAATCTAAGAATTAATTCTTATCCTTTTGTGAATGAGAATACAGTATGAGTCAGTCCAGTGGTGCTCCAAATGAGAATATTTGGAGTTTCCTGGCTTTATTACTGGAGTTTGAAGAAAGTCTATGCATTTATTTTTAAGCTTCAAAACTTTAGTGCCTAGAGTTGACAGGGAATGCATGCATGGAAAGGTTAATATTATGAGTTATTAAGATGTTTAGAGTTTTTAGTTGTATAATTATAAAGTTATAACAACAATATTTTTCCATTTTTAACAGAGTATTTTAATTTATCTGAAAATTTTATTATATACTGATTCTGGAAAATTTTTAAAGTGTGTTTAAATTTCAGTATACAGAGTGAAAGAATGGTTGTGACCTTTATCATAGCAAAAGAGGAAGAGGAGATATAAATGTAATATGATTTACTAGCAATTATCTTATTCCCCTCTGGCATATGAAGAAAAATGGCATTACTGGAAGGCCATTATGAAAACTTTACATACAATGCCAGTGGATTAATATCAGTCTGATGTGATTTAAGTAGTATACTTCAGAGGTTTAGTCCATTATCAGCATATTTTTCTGTAATAAGGTAGAAAGTGCAGTATCCTCGTTAAGTAACAAATCACATTTTAATAAAAGAATTTATGATCACCTTGAAAAACAGTTCAGAATTCTGTTTATTCTTGCTAAATTGTAGAGATGTCAGCAAATTAATAAGTTCAGGTATGACCAATGATGGGGGTGAAGGAATGAGGCTCAAAATGACAACAGAAAGGTCACAGTTGGACAAAGTTACACTCAGTATTACAGTAAGGGTGAGAGTTGCAGAGTAACTGTGAAAGCAAATTGAACCAAAACTGCCTAAACCTGTCTAAAATGTCCCCTCAGAATAAGGGGGAGATGTTGAAGAGTTTTAAGCAGAGGCATGACATGATTAGACTTTTGTTCTTAGCACTTCAGCTGCTATTGAGAGTGCAGCAATGGAAGGTGGTAAACAGGAGTTTACCAGTCAGTCAAATACAGAAAGAAGCGGACAACTCATTAAAACTTAATATCCACATACCGTTTGTGATGCAGTAGATATGAGTCCTAGGGAGGAAGGAGATGTGAAGAATAACTCTTATGCTTACTGCACAGAAAAGCAGAAAGGCTCAGGAAATCATCTTTCATTCCAGTGGAGAGGAATGACAAAGCAGGAGGAAACTGGGAGGTCATGAAAGAACATCAAGATTTCAATTTCAGAAGTTACATTTCAGGAACCTGGAAAATATTTAGTTTCAGATAGAAAGTAAACAGTTTGATGTTAGGGTGTTGGATGTCAGAAAGGGTGTTTGGGCTTGATATTTAATATTGGGGAAAATATAGCATTTGCAACTGCAAACAGAATAATCCAGAGAAAATGTAGAGTAGAAAGAAAAGATGACTCAGGTTAGAGAGTGGAAAGTAAACATTTAAGCATTGGTAGAGAAAGAAAAGTTGTACACTATAAGAGTATGAGGACAAGAATTCAGAAGTAGAATGTTTCCGGAAGGCAAGAGTGGTGAACTGTCCAGAAGAAGGTCAGGTAAATTGAGGACTGAACTTTAGTCAATTTATTTGACATCCAGAAACTTCAAGATGACCTTAGGGACAGAAGTAGCTCTGTAAAGGGGATTAGCCAGGTGGGAATGAAGTGAGGCTAAAGGGAGGAGGATGTGTAAACCACTTAGACAGCCTTTTGGTCGCATGACAGAGGAGCACATGGTAGAAATGTGACGTGACAGAAGTTTTTCATTTTTATTTTCAAGATCAGTGTTACTACAGTAATTTGATAGTGCTCAAAAACCTATCAGATCATACCAAAGGAGATTTTTTCTCCTATGAAAACTTTCAGAGAATAGTTCCATACATTTCATTAAGAATCCATTTTTATGTGCATTATCCCCATGTGTTTATGTATTTCTGTCTCCTTATTTTTCTTCCTTCTTTTCTATTTTTTTCCTTCTATGTTTCAGGAAGGCCTCTTCCTCCTTTCTTTCCTTTTTTTTGGAGGGGTAGGGTGGGTATATGATATTAATGGAAAATAACTGATATTTCTTTTCCTGAAAATATTGGCACAGTGTAAAATTATTCATTAACTTTCTATAGAAAGTTAATCCCTTTCTTTTTATCCAGATTGGAATCCATGCATCATCATTACAATACTGCTTCTGGGTATGCTTTGACTGCTTGGTCTGTCTCTTTTTCTAGCGTAATCACTTGATTAGAACTCTGACTATGAATAAGTCCATACAACTATTTGAATTCAAGAGGCTGAATAATGGTAAATTAAAAGCACATTCAATCAAGTTGGACATATTCTAAATTTAGGCAATTCTTATTACATATCATTTGTTTTATATAAAATTTTGATAATAAAAGACTGAGCTCACATCATTCTATGTTTAAAATGCAGAACACAGACTTTTCTATGATGATTCAGTATTACAATCTTACGTGTTTTCTATCTGCTGATGGGCAAAACCTTTAGCACAAAAAATAAAATGTAAAATCTCCCAATAATCTTTATAGTGATAGCATATTGAAATGTTAACATATTGAATTGGTTGGATTAGCAAAAATACATGATTTCAATTAATTTTAAATATTTTAGTGCTGCAGTATGGTTGCTAGAAATGTAAATTACGTGTGTGGCTTGCATTTATTATTTGCATTATATTTCTGTTGGACACCTCTACTCTTACTTTTCAGAAAAAATTCTAGTGAAATAGGTTAGAAAACTTTCTCCCAGCTAATGATGTATTGTTGAATATATATCATCAGATTAATCTCATAAAAATGCCAGCAAAAATCAAAATTACTCCAGCAGATTAGAAAAGAACTACTATCCATTTGTATTTCCAATCAGAGGTATTTTAACATGATGTTTCACCCTTATTTAATAAGCACTTTTTCATGAGACTGAGTATTTTTATATGTTTCTTTGGTATTTTGATTTGATATTTTATGTATTATATATTCATATCATTTACTCATTTAAACTGTGTTTTGTTTTAAAAAAAATAGTAGTATCACATCACATGTTGAATAATTAGGCCATCTAATGCATCACAAACATTTTTTTAAATTTATCATTTAAGTGATTTTATTGTTATATTTCTTTCCATTGAACATTTTTAAACACTCACTGTATTGAATACATACTAATTGTATTTCTTTCATAGTTTGTTTCCTGTCTTAACTAAATGAATTGATAACCCCTATGTTACACATGCAGTTTTCTAAATTTTTTTCCTGAGATTTTAATTATTGTCATTGAATAGCTAATTATGCCTGGAATTTATTTTTGTACATGGAATGAAACAGGAATCCAACTTAATTTTTTAAAATAATGGAAGTTAGTTAAGAAATCAGCATTTATTTAGTGAACCACACTCTCCTCAGTGAATTGCAATACTGGCTTTGATATGTAGTGAAATTTAATATATCCAGGAGTCTGTATTATGAATTTTCTATTCTTGTGATGTTCCACTAAAATAATTGTTTATTCCTAAATCAATATCTGCTAAGGAAAATTCTCTCAAGCAATCTTTCATTATTTTTTGCTACTATTTATTCCTCCTTTCTTCCACTTATATACAAATATTGTTTTATTAAATCACTTCCATGAAACAATTGAGATGTATAACACATGGTTTAGAGGCATTTAATAGAAAGCAGTTATGTATTTTAAGCAGAAAGAAATTTCTTATACGGTATTAGGTTCTTATATAGTTGATGTAAGAAATTTGGGGAAATGTCTAGGCTGGGTTACCAGGAACAATTTTCCTAACTAACCCACTAGGGAATCTAACTAAATCACCAACAGGAAGCAAGGAAACCAGCTGTTGACACCAGGAACATAATGGTGTCAAGTCCCCAAGAATGTCTGGCTGCTCAGCCATCTCCTATTATACCAACAAAAATAGACATATTTTATTTCATTGGAAAAGTATAGATTTATATATTAATTTGGGGAGAATTAACCTTGATATGCTTGTAAATCTTGTATTGAATTAATTTGAGTAGAAAATTTATGTCTGTGAAAGGTGATAGGTCTCAGAAGAAATAATAAAGTAACTTGGTTTATTTAAATCAAGTGACAGAGTTGGTAACTTTCCACTCACTCATGTTACAATTACATGCAGGGTGAATTTCTCCAATGTGGTTTTGTGAATAAATATAACAGGATTTTGCTTTCTATATTTAAAATGTCTTTCCATGTAAGATTTTATCCCAAAATTCATTCCATTTTATCACTCATTAGAAATTTTCTCTGCATTGAAATTATGAGAAAGAAAATATCCAATTCTTATTAGTTAATATAAATTGTATAAGATGCTGAAGTTAAACATCTTACTTTCTCTGAGGGATTTTAAAAATATATCTCTGGATGGGCATATAGAATTGCAGTGTAAATTCTGTCAAGACTATCCTTTGTATTACAGACTAGTTGAATTAATCCCCTAGTCTCTCCCTTTCTTATAAGTTTTTTGAAAGGTAACTAAATTAATTTAAAAAGATAACTAAAGTCTAATTTTTATTCATATGTTCATATTTTTTGATTGATATATATTGATATCTAGATTTATATATATCATCTCTCATATGGGACCTGTGACTTGTATGATTCTTAAAAATTATTTAGTTATTCTAAAATCCAATTTATATCTGAAATGATTTGCATGTATTTGATAGGTATATTGTGATAATAATTCTATGCAATTTGTTTGTAA
>PVKS010023357.1:0-32482 GCA_004027875.1 Aplodontia rufa
AAAAAAAAAAAAAAAAGGAAATATGAGGAAGTGAAGCTTAAGGACTTAATGTAGCTTTCACCTGTCTTTAATAACACAATTCTTGACATATCAACAGCTACAACTGAAGGATCAGTTGTCCTGATACCTGTTCCTGGTGCATGTGACACATATCCTACACGTGGTGTGTTCAGTTTGCACAGTGCGGGATAGAGCCACCTTCTGTTGCCCCATGCAGCCATTCCATCCATTCAAATCCACCCCAGTTGTTGAGATGGTTCCCCTCTTCTGCATGTTAGTTTCATTTCTGAGCCCTGCATGCACCCTGGAGCCAGGAGCATGGCTCTGGAGTTTCCCCTGGGCCTTGCTTAATCTTAGTTTGATGATCTCCAGCTTGGAAAAGCATCTTTCTCCCCCTGGACCACTGTTGGCATTGTTTGAGGATGAAGTGAAATTATAGATAAAGCTCTTGGTGCATAGTAGGTGCTCACCCCAGTGACTGTGATCGATGTTACTATCTATTGTCCTGTTTCTGGTTGTGGTTGAGGCTCTGGCTGGCACAAGAGTGGTTTCACCAGTTACATCCTTAGCGAAAGTGTTTTCCTCAACTTAGCATGACTATCCATGTCATCATCATTAATAATGATTAATAAGGGGCTGGAGCGGTGGCTCGGCGGTTATGCCGCTTGCCCGGCATGCGCAAGTACACAGGTTCAAACCCCAGCACCCACGTACACAACTAAATAAAAATTCTCTCCCTCTCTCTCTCTCCCTCTCTCACTGTCCTTCTCTCTTTAGAAAAAAAAAATAATGATTAATAACCACAAAAATGAGACCAGTAGTTTCTCTGGAGAAATGTGCAGCAGAGAACTGCAGTAGGCTGGACCTGAGTAATTCCATTTGCAAACACTGCTCTCTCCTCCTGCCTATTGTCCGCGTCCACGGGATGGGGATGACACACCCTCTCTAGAGCATCCCTTCTTGACCAGACACCTGATTTCTGACCATGAATGAGAATCTGAGCCCTGTGTGGGGGTGTAAATAACTAAGGGATCCACATGGGGAGAATCACGATCAGCTTAAGCCTTCAGCACCTGTCTGCCCACCCTCTCCTGGGAGGCAGACCCCAGGCCTGCCTTAGAGCTGGCTTGTTTTGTTTTTGTTTTTGTGTTTTGTGAGGTTTTGTTTTTGCTGTTTTGCCATGCTGGGGGTGGAATCCAGGACCTGCTACAAGTTAGGCAGGTTTTCAGGCTGAGCTCCACCCCCAGCCTTTCAAATGTTAGCATTGCTAATAGCTCTATTTGAGCCGGTTAGGGTGGGCTCCGTGGGTGACAGGGAAGAGATGATGCAGACAGCCCTTTGTGTAGTTTGTCAGGTGGACAGTATGTCCTCCGGGGACACCGATGTTGTCAAACCCTGCTGGATGGCTCATCACAGTGCTGCTGAAGGACTTGCCTAAACAACCCATCTTATTCCGCATCACACAGAGAGAGCAGCCTGCATTGTACACAGTACTTGCTCAATGACCTTTGTAGAGAAAAGGCCACGTGAACCTCAGAACAGGAAGCTAGGTGTTTGCACAAGGAGAGGGAGGTTGGGGCTGAGTGGGGGAACCTAGCATCCCTCCGGCACCCAGTCCTCCTTCCAGAAGCCCTTCTGACCACGCTCCACTTCCCTTTGACTTTTTTCTGGCAGCTGAACCGGAGTGACAGTGACAGCTCCACTCTGTCTAAAAAGCCACCTTTTGTTCGAAACTCCCTGGAGCGGCGCAGCGTCCGGATGAAGCGGGTAAGAAAGTCACTAGGAGCTATTTGTGTGTCTGCATCCTGCACACATGTGCCCTGATGAGTGGCCACGTCTCCTGGCTTTGAAGAGCATTGTTTTCACATGGGTGGTGGCCTTTGCAAATGGAAGTTTGGGAACAACAAGGCCTGCGTAGCACTGGACAAAGAGCCAAAGGGTGGTTTTACCCTTAGAATTGTGACAGGTAGGTGAGATCAGGAGTGTGCGAGCTGGGCCTCCTGCATGGAAATCAAAGTAGGAACCAACGCAAGATGCCAGTGTCACCACTCAGACAGTGTGGCCTGATGAAATCCTGCTCAGCTCCTCCTGGAATCAGGTGGACTAGAAAGCAGGGGGCTACCAGCTGTCCCGCAAAAGAAGTCTGGTCTTTCCTAGTGCACCTGGCTGAAGGATCAGGGGGTGGCATTTAGAAAAGGAGTGACTGGGGGCTGGAGCGGTGGCTCTGCAGTTGCGGCGCTTGCCTGGTAAGCACAAGTACACGAGTTCAAACCGCAGCACCCATGTACACAGCTAAGTGTCAGAGCAACGAAAGCCATGTGAAAAAACTCAATAAAAATTGATTTTGTCTCTCTTACTGTCTTTCTCTCTTAAAAAAAGATAAAAGAAGGAAGGAAGGAAGGAAGGAAGGAAGGAAGGAAGGAAGGAAGGAAGGAAGGAAGTGACTGACTGCACTTCTGTTGCTGGGACAGAATAGCTGAGTTACTTATGTGGAAATCAGGAAGGGTTCATTTTGGACCACACTTTCAGAGCTTTCAATCCATGGTCACTTGACAATGTTGCTTGCGGACTTGTGACAACAAGGCCACCACAGAGGAGCATGTAGCAAAGGAGGTGGATAGAAAAGGACCTGGGTCTCAGTACCCCTCAAGGGCGTGCCTCCAAGGACCTGCTTCCTTCCACTCAGCCCCACCTCTTAAAGGTTCCATCCATGCCACCAGCAGCCCAGGCTGGGACCACGCCTTTAGCATCTGGGCCCTGGGGGGCATGTAAGAGCCAAACAGTAACACTGGGTACGTAGCTCCATGGTGGAGGCTTGCCTAGCACCCTCAGCACCACACCACAAAAAAAGAAAAATCCGCTTGAACTTATCCAGCAGTTGAAACAAAGTATTCAGACTTAATTCCCGTCTGCTAGCACTGTTCCTACCAGACAGCTTAACTCTTAAACAGGCCCACCCCATATGATGGTAAAGATGACCATGCTTCTATCAGGTCCAGGTCGATCTTGCTGCCTTAGCAACCTCTGTGTAAAGATGCCTTTATCCCAAGTAGTTGAGCAGAGTGTCAGAATTGATTATTAGTGGCGAGGCTTAGAAAACATACCCCTGCACCAGTCACTGAGATTCTGGTTGGCCAAGTTCAGGTCACATTTCTATCCCTGGTGTGCTCCCAAGCCAGGTGGACTGGGTATGGCAGAGGAGTAGACCCTCAAGGGAAAGCAAGGGCCCTGGGAGTGAACCCTTGGCCAACAAAACACTACATGTCCACGGAGGCACACAGAGCAAAGAAGACCTGACTTCTACTCCCAGGGGATCAGGCCTGCATTGAGGACACCCCCTCAGGACAGGATAGTAGCCAGGGTGTAAATGTGGGGGCCTAAAGTGTACTGAGTGGGTGGGTGGGGTCTGCGACCAACCACCGGGGCTGACTCAGCTTGACCATTCAAGTCCGGGTGGTTTAACCATGGTGAGCCTCATCCACGCAGATTTTGGAGCTGGGTTAAGAAGATAAGCCTGGATAGCAGCAGGAAATTGTCGATCCAGGGGCCTGGAATGCGGCAGATGCTCAGTTAACATGAGCTGCACACCTGGAAGCATCCTTCAGGGATCTCGAGGAGGGCATGCCCATTTAACAGGAGAGGGTGCCTGCAGATCAGCAAGGGAGGGAATTTGGGGTTGGGGGATGGTTGTGCGGCTCTCACCAGCTGGTAACTGCAGCCACACCTTCCCCACCCGGGCAGCCTTCCTCCATGAAATCCCTGCGCGCTGAGCGCCTGATCCGCACCTCCCTGGACCTTGAGCTAGACCTACAGGCAACGCGCACTTGGCACAGCCAACTGACTCAGGAGATTTCGGTGCTGAGAGAGCTCAAGGAGCAGCTGGAGCAAGCCAAGAGCCATGGGGAGAAGGAGCTGCCGCAGTGGTTGCGAGAGGACGAGCGCTTCCGCCTGCTACTGCGGATGCTGGAGAAGAGGGTGAGTGGGGAGGAGGGGAGGCATGCTGCCACCAGGGAGAGAAGGCCACCTTTCCAGGCTCCCAAGATTGTCATTTAAGGTCCCACTGACAGTCTCTAAGGGCCCTTGTTCCCATCAGCAAAGGACCCCGGATTCCTTTTGCCCATTATTGAAGTGACCACAAGCCCTTTTGAGGGGGTTGACATGTTTGTGTGAGCCCTTAGGATCCACACTTTAACTCTCCTTGTCCTATATGCATGAGTGCATATAGGGGACCTCATCTAATGCAAGCAGGGCATGCACTTTAACAGAGTAAACCACCCAGTCCCCACCACTAAGGAGAGAGGCACTGATCTGCCCTCTGTGTGCTGAGTAGATGCCCTGGAGCACCTGCTGGGGGCAGGGTGTGTTTGCCCTGCTGTAGTGAGTGAAAGGGATTTCTGGGCCATCATGGAAAACCAACTGCTGACCTGCACCAACACAGAATGGTTGATTTGGGCTGTGTGTTTGACAGGTTTACATGCAGGGAAAGTCTCTCGTAGTGTGAGACTTTCCAAAGGTGCTGGGGTCTGCCACCCAATGGGGCAGAGCAAGGGACCTCCGAGTGGGGAGGAGGCTTACAGCTCTAGATGATGTCCCTCAGGTACATGCTGGATAGTCTTAGGGAATTCCAAAGTGCAGCAGAAGCTTGGGATCTCGTAAACCACCCCCCCCCCAGATTTATCCATGTTTATTTAGCAGATGTTTGAATCAGATTCAGAGATTGCAAAGCGGGAAGATTCTAAATGAGTAAAAGTCCTGCTTCATTCCTTGAACTATATTTAAGGTAATTAGGTTTAAACTTGAGTTGGGCATCAACTGACCCAGCAGTACCAATATACAGAGGCCATATTTGACTTGCTTATAATAGCTAATACTTGCCACTCCGTGATGGTCACCAAGGCAGGAGGGACCTCACTGGTTCCCTCTGCACACATGCAGACAGTGCAGAAGCCTGTCTGGCTGGATTGTCTCCCGAGCTATCAGCTGAAATCCTAGCTCTCAGTACAGGCAGTGAAATCTTAGGACAGTAAGATGATGCTGTACTTCTTAGGCCTGGACTAGTGAGAGCTTCACACTGACTAGCAATTCAGGAATGTTTCTTTCTTATTAGTAATACCCTGTATATTCATAAATGGTGTTATAATAAGAGCACTAAGGGAAAGCAGAGAGTTAGAAGACTTTAATGGAGAAGGAAATGAATATATCCCAAACCGAATGTAACCTAATCATACTTAGCTGCTGTGTTTATCTTTGAGCCTCCCGTTAGCCATGGCAAAAAGAGATGAGAAGACAGGCACATAATATGCCCTGCCTTAAGAAAACACAAACTGGGGTTGGGGATTTAGCTCAGTGGCAGAGCGCTTGCCTAGTATGCGCGAGGCCCCAAGTTCGGTCCTCAGCCCTGGAAAAAAAAGAAAAGAAAACACAAACTAAGACCATTTGTGCTTTCAAATAGTACAAACATGTTACAGTCATTACTTCTACTAACGACCTATTTAAATGATGGCTTCCTTGACCAAAATTCTCTGTGCGATGTTTTCAAGTCTGTGATACATGGATATTTGATTGCTGTCCGTGGCTTCTGCTCAAATGTACGTACTTAGGTTTACATCAGAAAAAGAAGCATAAACTACTTAAAGCCCTTAAGCACAACAGCAGGACTTGGAATTGGGTTTCCGCCATGTTTTACTTATTTAAATTTCCTAACATGCCTGAGCCTCAGGTTCCTGCTTGGAAAATAGAGGTAATGATAAAACCTACCCTCCTAGGTGGCCTGAGGCTCAGATGAGGCAGCGTGCACTTCTGCAGCCCTCCTTTCATTGCTAGCAGGCCCTCACAGTGTTCAGTTCCCCCGCTCAGGCCACCTGGACAGATTCTCTGAGCACTGCCTGTTATCATTCCGAGTAAAGCAGCTCCCGTAGGTTCTCCTTGGCTGGATTCTAGAGGCCAGGTGGACTCCACTGCCCCAAGGCCTCGCTTGCCTTGCCTTACAGATGGACCGAGCGGAGCACAAGGGTGAGCTGCAGACAGACAAGATGATGAGGGCAGCCGCCAAGGACGTGCACCGGCTGCGAGGCCAGAGCTGCAAGGAGCCCCCAGAAGTGCAGTCGTTCAGGTAAGCAGGTGGCCCCAGCCAGCCCTGGTCTCCTTCCCCCGCCTCGCCGCCCCGGTCCCCGCACAGGTCTCTCACTGAGCTGCAGTGAAGGCTGTAACAGATGCTCTTCCTGCCAAGCATCCCAGTTGATCTGTGCTCTTCCCTGCCTGCTTCCTCAGTCCCCACACAACTCCAGCTAATTTGTTAGCTCCTCCTGTTTAATGAATGCGCCACCTGCTCCAGCCTTTCCTCCACATTTCTATCACTGGTAATTGCAGAGGATTGGCTGAATGATAAATCCGCCTGGGGGCATAGCTGCCCGCCCGCCCCCGCCGGGCTTCCCTGACTCTGCCTGGTGCCTGCCTGCTCAGGGAATCTCTTTCTTGCCATACTGGACCCAGGCATATCAGAGGAGGCTCCCAAATGCCATTGGCCTGGGCCTTCCACCTACAAGGGCCTTGTGTTTAGACTTCTGATGTGTTTTCAGACAAGGTACGTGTGTTTGTGTATGTACTAAGAGATCCTTTGTGGAATATAAATATTTAAAATACACTCTAATTTGTTTAACTGTGCTTGGGTGTCTCTTAATTTTTTAACAAATTGAGAATCTGAAACAAAGAAATGCTGGAAGAACCCTTTCTTTCTTTTGCCATACTGGAGATTGGACACGAGACCTCACACATGCTAGGCAAGCGCTCTACCACGGACCTGCATCCCCAGCCCTTTTCCTTATTTTATTTTGAGATGGAGCCTTATTGAGGCTGGACTCCCAATTTGCGATCCTCCTGCCTTAGCCTCTCCAGTAGCTAGGATTACAGACGTGCATCACCGTGCCCAAGTCCAAGCACCTTTTCAAACGCTAAGATACCCCTGATTTGAAGTAAAGGTTGTTAGTTGTGCAAAAAGGTCCCTTAAAGCAGTGATTTTCATTTTAAACCCATGTCCCCCTACAGGGGACATTTGGCAATGTCTTTTTTTTTTTTTTTTTGAGATGGCGTACCATTGTTGTGCAGGCTGGTCTCAAATGATCCTCCCACCTCAGCTTCCAGAGGAAGTGGAACTATGAGACTATGGGTGTGCCCCACCATGTCCACATCCATACATTTGTGATTGTCCCAACTGGAGTCCTGGAATGCTACTGATATCTAATAGGTAGAAGCCAGGGATGTTGCTTAACATCCTACAATATCCAAGACAGCCCCTGCAAGAATTATCCTGCCCAGGGATGCAGGTATAGCCCAGTGGTAGAGTGTGTCCTAACATGCATGAGGCCTTGGGTTTGATCCCTAGCACCAAAAAGAAACAGTGATGGGCTGGAGCGGTGGCTTGGTGGTTATGGCGCTTGCCTGGCGTGCGCAAGTACACATGTTCAAACCCCAGCACCATGTACCCAACAAAGTCTCAGAGCAACAAAAGGCACATGAAAAACTAAATTAAAAAATGGTTTCTCTCTCTCTCTCTCTCTCTCTCTCTCACTGTCCCTCTCTATTAAAAAAAAAAAAAAGAAAGAAAGAAAGAAAGAAAGAGTGATCCTGGACCAAATTTCTATCAAGAGAGAGTGAGGGGCTGGAGGATGGTTCAGCCATTGCAGCATTTGCCTGGCATGTGCGAGGACGCGGGTTCGAACCCCAGCACCACGTACGCAACAAAGTGTTGGAGCAACAAAAGCCACATGAGAAACTAAATAAAATTGATTCTCTCTTTCCCTCTCTTTCACTGTCCCTCTCTCTTTAATAAAAAAGAGTGAGTGAAACCCTTGCCCTAAGAGACAGTCTCTTTACAGGGAGAAGATGGAGTTTTTCACCCGGCCCCGGATGAACATTCCAGCTCTCTCTGCGGATGACGTCTAATTGCCAGAAAAGTATTCCCTTTGTTCCTCTGACCACGCTGTGAATGTGGCTAAAGTTATTTATGAGGTGTTATATGAAGGTTCTGAGTCACACGTCCTCTAGTGCTCTTGTTGGTTTGAAGATGAACAGATTTTTTAGTTTGGATTCTATTGTTATTATTAAAAAAAAAAACCAGCATTAAAATGACAAGATTGTATAGTTTGTATATTTAGGAATGTATTTTTTGGGAAAGAATTTAAATGAACTAAAGCAGTGTTAAGTTGCTGCTCTACCTAAAAATCTAGATTTTTTTTCTTTTTGTACAGTCACACCTTTTAGAGATTTTCCTGCAATAAGAAGTCATGTTTGAGGGACGGTAATCCTGAAAGGACCGTCCTGCAGGTGGCATAGCACAGCTAACCTTTCCTAGTTAACATATTTTGTACAATACTAAAAAAAAAAAAAAATGCACAGAAACCATTAGGGGCATTGAGTGCATCCACGAGTCTTCGTGAGCTGTGATGTGTTTCTGTGTGGCCGCCTGACTCGCGATGGGCGACACGGAGCTGGCTGAGCGATGGCCCACACCGCTCTCAGATGCCCGGTGAAGCCACTGATGGGAATGGGGGGAGGGCTGTGGAGAACTCATCCATTTGTATCTCCATCAATAAAGTGGCCTTTTGAAAAGAATTTCCTCCCTCTCACTCTTTTCCTGTCCCATCCCTCACTTCCATGCTCCCCTGATTCTTTTCTTTTTCTTTCTTTCTTTTTTTTAAGAGAGGGAGAGAATCAGTTTTATTTAGTTTTTCACGTGGCTTTCGTTGCTACGACGCGTCACTTTGTATGTGGTGCTGAGGTTCGCACCCGTGTACTTGTGCATGCCAGGCAAGCGCCGGAACCACCCTGGTTTTTATCTCCCTTTCCAGTCATTCCCTCCTCTCTCATACCCAGTCTTGAGGGGGAAATTTTTTTTTCTTGTTTTGTCCCACTCTGCTTATATGCTTATTAGATTAGAATGACTGCTCGGCCCTTTTTGAATCTAAATTCCTAACTGAGACTGGGAATGTTCATGCTTTCCTCCACCCCACACCTTGGGAGCTGACTTTGCACTTTCTTCCTATACTGTTTGTCCTTGTCAACTCAATTGCAGCAGGTCCTAGAGTACAAGGCTTGTCTCGTGCACTAAGGCAAGGCTGGCATTCTGCTGGTGAGTCACCCCAAGAGTGTCCTCCCAGGCCTCATGCTCACCTGGCTCAGCCTGACAGAAGCTCCTGCAGGGAGTCAGGAGTCAGCCCTGTGCAAACCAACAGCAGCCACAGCAAACTCTCCTCCCGCTCATGTGGGGTTTTTGAGATGAGGCCGGATTCTCTGCTCCTGCTGGCGAATGGAGTCTGGGCCGCTACAGATTCCCAGCAGCCAAAACAGCCCGCTTCTAGTGTTTGCAGCCATTCCCAATTAAAACTAGAAATTTGGGTTGGTTGCAGGTATCTGCAGCCGAAATAGTGTTAGCAGCTCTCCAGCTAAAAGCTGGGTGTTGCAGCTCTTGGTGTGGTGGAAATTCATCCCGGGAATTCGGCACCAATCTTCTGGGTCCTTGTCTCGTGAATTTGAAGAATAAAATCCAAGACAACCACAGAAGGAGGAGTAAAAGGAGTAGGATTTATTTAAGGAAAGAGAGCAGAGACTCTGCAAGGCAGAGGGGCACCTGGAAGAAGGACACCGTCTAGTGGAGGTCAGGCCAGGGGTTATATTGATTTGGGGCATGAGTATAATTAACATTCATGCAAAGCAGGCCTTGAGAAATGCATCTACAACATTGGTTGAACCCAATGCAAAGCAGGTGTTGAAACTTGGTACCAAAGTCATTGGTTAAAATCTATGCAAAACAGGAAGCAATTCTTTCCAAGTTCCCATCTGTGTCCACCCTCATTTCTTAGTTCTCCTGCCTCAGGGACAGAGGAGTTGCTCCCACAGGTGAGCCTCGTGGTCATTTGCATATGAAGGCCCTGAGTGTGCCCTTTGTCCTGTCCTGACTACCTAGCCATTTCACTCTCTCTCCTAAATGTCTCACCACTTCTCTCAAAGTGATCCTCACCAAGCTAGGTCAGAAGCATGTGGGGCAGCCGGGTAAAAATGGAGACTCTTGGTGTGGGACTGCAGCTCAGTGGTAGAGCCCTTGCCTAGCATATGCAAGGCCCTGGGTTCAATTTTTAAAAAAACAAAAAGGTGCAGACTTTTGACAGACCCATTGATATCTGCCTGTAGTCCCGGCTTCTCAGTCATCTGAGCCAGCAGGATGGCTTGAGCCCGGAAGTTTGAGGCCAGCCTAGGCAATATTGAGAGACATCTCAAAAAAAAAAATTTTTTTTTCTTTTAAATGAAGGCTCTTGGATCCCTCTGTAGACCCAGTTAACCCCCACCCACCCTTGGAGGGGCCCAGACAGCAGCATTTTACCCATCTTCTCTTGGGAGTGTGCGTGTGTTGCTAGGGATTGAACCCAGGCCTTGGGCATGTCAGGCAAGTGCTCTACGCTGAACTACATCCCCAGATCCCGCTGCAAGTCCTACATAGAGCGCATAGTTTAGCTGTGGTCTGGCTGATGGTTTGTTGGTTGGGTTTTTTAGATTGAACCCAGGGCCTCGCCCAAGCTAGGCAAGTGCTGTACTGACGGGCTACATCCCCGGCCCTACAGTGCACCTTGAGGGACCCCCTAATAAGGCAGAGATGGGAGTAATAGGGCAAGGCTGGCATTCCGTTGGCAAGTCACCGGGAATGCTAGTGTGCGTGGCCCTCTCCAGGCCAGTGGAGACGTTGGGGGTGACGGAGGGAGTGGAGCTCCTGCACCTGCTGCCCAGGCTGTTCCCCTCCTCTCCGCAGCTTCCTTGCCTGGCTTGCTCTTCTCATATTTTCTAAGCCTACATGGGCATAGAGCCTGCTATTCTTACCTGTATGGCTTCCAAGGCTTCCAGTAGCCAGGAGCTATGTTTGAAGTATTTTGAAGGTGTCCCCAAGAGGGGGATGTTTGGCCCCCAGCGTGCAACGTTGAAGTGGTGGGAACTTTATGAGATGGGGCCTTATGAAATTTACTGAGGCCAGGAGGCCTCAGTAGGAATGAATGCCTGTCCCGTTGACTGAATTTGTTCCTGAGAATAGGTTGTTGCCAGGGACGCTAGCACTGTCCCTGAACACTCCTCCGCACACACTACTTGCCCCTCACAGAAGCACCCACACATGCTCCACCATTGTTGTGCCACCTGCTCTTGAACCTCCAGGTCTACAAGCTAAATAAAAACCTCTTTTCCTGAGTTAGTAGCCAGCCTTGGGTATTTTGTTATAGCAACAGATTTTGCACTAAGAAACAAAGTCTCCCTCCGTAGCCAGTATGCATTTTCTCACCACTGACCTACCCCGACTATGTTAACGGGTGACTTCATACGTTCTACATGTGAGTATCAACATAATCCCCAGGTCAGTTGTAGCAGGTCCTGGAGCACAAGGCTTGTGTCTCAGGCTGTTTCTGTGACCCATGAAGCTGCCTGGTCATGGTTCCAGCTTCATGGGGCAAACAGGATTAGAAGGTGAGGCCACCCTGCAGAGAAGCAGGTGCAGGGAGGGGAGAAGGATGGAGGCATCCTGGGGCACTGGGGTAGAGCCCACTGATGGCAGCTCCTTGAGCTCTTTATAGTCTCTTTGGTGAGCTGAGTCAAGAGGATTTGATCAGTTCTTTTCTTTTTTTAAAGAGAGAAGGACAGTGAGAGAGTGGGGGAGAGAATCAAATTTTATTGAGTTTTTCACATGGCTTTCATTGCTCTGACACTTAGTTGTGTACGTGGGTGCTGGGGTTTGAACCCATGTACTTGTGCATGCCGGGCAAGTGTTGTAACCTCCAAGCCACCGCTCCAACCTCTTGATCGTACCTTTCAAGGTCAGGAGATATAACATGTCTTCTCTCAGTTATACCTTCCTCCACATTCGACCCTTCCACCACCTCATACCTCCGGTACATCTGAGTGAAGCAGAGCAATAAACGCTCCCCTGCTTTGCAGGAAAAGCTCCATGGACCAACTTCTGCTGCAGGAAGTGAGTCTGGGTGTCGTGTTTGTGGGAAGAATCAGACCTCCCTCTGGAAGGCAGAAGGCCCCTTCCAGCTGTGGTGTTGAAATTTATCAAGGGTTCACTAGCAAGTCACCTGCACAGGCGGTGTTTACCGAGAGAATAAAGAAAGAAGCGTCCACTTGGAATCATACGTGTGTCTTCTCCAGAACCTTCAGGAAACAAGCCCAGAAATGTGAAATGAGTTGCTCAAGGCCACACACAGCAGAGCCAGGAAGCAAATCCTGTCTTGCAGCCCCCAAATCTCCCTTCTCTCCCACCTGCAGTTTCTACTCCTTGGCAGTGTTACAGCGACACATGAAACCTTCACTGTAGGAACTTAGAACTTCTAATTTTTAAAAAACTTAATTATGAACTCTTGTTCTCCCTACGCTCAGGGAGGAAGGCAGGGCTCTGGGACACTAGCCTCCACGGGAGACGGGGTCTGACACCCGTTCCAGCCAACAGTGGCATTTGAACTACAGATCTTTTGTGATATGCACACTGGCAGTCTGTGCTCCCAAGAAGGCTAACAGATCTGGATTCTTCTAGGTGCCTGATGTGGTGCTTGTTCTTCCACCTCCTCCGGATAACGAGGCTGGAACATTGCTTGAGTCCGTGAGTTTGAGACCAGCCTGGGCAACGTAGCAAAACTGCCACTGGAAAAAAACAAAACAAAAGATTATTCCAGTTTCCTGTGCCTTTGGCACCCAGGTCCCAGCCTTGCTGACCTTTCTTTTCCTCCTCCATCCCACTACAGAGGCTTTGCCACCTCAATTCCTTCTGCCTGTCCTCCTCCACCTATCAGAGCTCCTCTGGGCCCTCACCCCTGCAGGGAGCCCTCCTGGGCACTACTCACAAGTCAGTCTCCCAGTGAGAACCTGATCTGTGCCCTGCAGGGCACTGTGGCTGTCTACAGCAACTGGGTTCCTCCTTCCTCACCCTGTCTTGTCTCTAGAACGTAAGCTCTTACCGCAGGGACTCATGCCTTGTTTTCAGAGGGGCCTTAATAAACAGCACAGAATGAATCCTGCGAATGTGGTGAAGAGTCTGCCCCAAAGCTTTCATCTCTAGCCCTCTGTCACTCCTAATCAGGAAGCAGCGAAAGGTCTGAATTCAGAGGGAGTACGGAAGGCTGCTCTTCGCAGGTGCCAGTCCCAGTCCCCGACTGGTCCAGCTGCCACACATCATCCCTGCCCCAAAGCACATGTGACCCTGCCTGCATCAGGAAGTGGTGATTAGATAGTAACACACACATTTAGGGTCTTTGGAGGAGAAATTAGATTACTCTGAAATTAATTCTTTTTTTTTTACAGATTTTTTTATTAGTGCATAATAGTTGTACTGAAATCAATTCTTTTTCTCTTTTCTTTTTTTTTTTTTTTTTTTTTTTTCAGGCCTGAGGACTGAACTCAGGGCCTTGCACGTGCTAGGCAAGCACTCTGCCACTGAGCTAAATCCCAACCCCTGAAATCAGTTCTTATTAACATTTTTTTTTATTCGGGACTGAAGCTAGGGCCACTTAACCACTGAGACACATCCCCAACTCTTTTTATGTTTTCTTTTGAGACAGGGTCTTGCTAAATTGCTGAGTCTGGCTTTGAACTTGCGATCCTCCTGCCTCAGCCTCCCAAGTTGCTGGGATTATAAGCTCAGGCCACCGTGCCTAGCTAGTTCTATTGTTACAAGTGCTGATGCATATTATAGCAAACCCCAAGGGTACACAAAAGCCACAGTAGCGAATCTTTCCACTCACTACAGCCCTAGGCAGCATACTTTTAGAACAAGTTTACTTATTTGTAAATCATTTATCCTTATAAAATGTAGGTACTATTATGATCATCCCTGGTTTACAGTAGAGGTTAAATTCCTGTGCAATATCACACACCTGGCAAGTGATAGCATATAAGTTTTAGTATTTTTTAAGAGAGAGGGAGAGAGAGAGAAACAATTTTATTTTTTCATCTGGTTTTTGTTTTTTGAACAATCTTGTATGTGGTGCTGGAGTTTGAACCTGGGTCCTTGTGCATCCCAGGCAAGAGTTCCAATTCCTGAAGCACTGCTCCAGCCCAAACTTAATATGATTGCTAAGACACATCTAGACAGGGAACAAGTCAGCTTCACTCTTTCATCCCCACCCATCCAGGTCTCTCCCTAAAGCCACCCTGTATGCCATTTTCTTCCACATTCTTCCAGAGAATATATGCATATGATTTCAGATGTGCATTCTTTTTCGTGTACCTAAAAAGTGTGTAGTAAATGCTGTCCTCCACCTTGTCTTTTCTCAAGAAGGTATCTGTATGCCTCCACATTTTTAATGACCACATAGTCCACGGAATAGAAGAACTATAAGTTGATTGATGCACTTAGGTTGTAGATAATCACGGGCTTTTTCAAACAACGTCCAGTGTCTCCCTTTGCCCATACAACCTTTCACACACAGCTGAGTGTATCCTGTAGATAAATTACTATATTCGAATGAACCCAGGGCCTTACATATGCTAGGCAAATGCTCCACCACTGAACTACATCCCCAGACTTTTTAAAATCTCATGGAGACAGGGCCTCACTAAGTGGCCCAGGCTGCCAAACATGGGATCATCCCGCCTCAGTTTCCCAAGGTGCTGAGATTATGCACCACCATGCCTGGAATGCATACATTTTTAAAATGTACCCTTAGAGCTTCATGTGAAGCTGCACTCAGCTGCTTGCTGTCTCCGCTACTTGAAGGCCAGAAAAAGATGAGACTCTGGAATCCACAAGATCTGAGTTTTGTGTTCGGCCCCAACATTCTAGCTCCAGGATTTTGAGCAAGATGCTGTGCCTGTCTTGGGTAAGTGATGTGAAGACTCAATGAGATTCTACACTGGAACTGAACAGAGCTCTTGTTAGGGAGTGGTGGGGAAATTGTATTCTAGACGCTTCTGGAAATAACACATCTTCACATGTTCAGCCTCTAACATTTATGAAGCTTCTCCCAGGGCACTTGGGACTGAATGACTGTATTAAGGAGAGTTTGGTAAGTACAGTAGCAAGTTCACAGCCAACCATGTGGAAGCCAGTGTGCTAAGCTGACCAGAAAGAACAAGGACACAGCTTTACGCTGTAACCACTTGTGTGTAAGTATCTAACTGGTTATAACCATGTATTGATTTTAATGCATTTTCTATAACTTGCACATCAAGTCTATGAATTCATAATACTGTCAGGCCATCACACCCACCACCAACCCATGCACCTTTTCTCCCTAGTTCCAAAAGATTCTTGAACGTGAGTTCTCTCCCCCTGGAGGAGACTGTCAGCTCCTGGTGCGCAAGGACTGCTTCTCTTATCCCATGTCTTCCTGTTTGGAATTTCGGTCTGATGGTATGTTGTCCATTCTACCTCCAAAATAAATTGTGAATCTTTCCATTTCTCCCCTGCTACTACTTTGGTTCATCATCCCCTGCCCCAACACTTGCAAAGTCTGTTTTAGTTTGAGCTGCAGTAACAAAGTAGTACAGAGAGCAGTGGCTGAAACAGGAATGGATCTTCTCTCAGTCCTGGAGGCTACAAGTCTGAGATCAAGGTTCAGCAGGCAAGAATGGTTTCCTCAGAGGCCTCTCTCCTTGGCCTGGAGATGGCTATCTTCCCGTCCTCACCTGGGGTTACCTGCATGCGCCTGTGCTTCTGAATCTCAACCCCTGTGAGGACACCAGGTGAGATTGGATTAGGACCAATCTCACGACCTCATTTTACCTTAATTGCCTCTTTAAAGACCCCACCTTCAAATATAGTCATTCTAAGGTACTGGATTAGAATTTTAACATAGGAATTTTGGAGAATGCCACTTATCCCTACTCTTCCAATCCCTCTCTTGGCCCCCATTGTGAATAGAATAAAAATTAAAAATCCCTTCCTTGACCAACAAATTCCTACATGGTCTCACTCTTGCCAGTCTCTCTACTTCATCTCATACCTGATCACCTTCCATGCTATTTTGGAATAAATTGAGCCCCTGCGTCTCTGGTTATTTGCATTTGCAGCCTTCACTGCCTCAAAGGGTCCTATTCATTCAGCTAAGAAAACTTTATTTGGGGACCGAAATGGAGCAAACTATGTTATAATACACACTTGTGAATATGTCAAAATGAACACCACTATTAAGCGTAATAATGCACTAATCAAAACATTTTTTAAAAAAAGAAAGTACTTGAGCAATGTTCTATGTCAAGCACTGCTGTAAATGAAGGGTCTGTCAAAGGGGCGATATGCACCATGGGGTACAGGAAGATATTCTAAATCCACTCTTCACAGGAAGTCAGAATAGCATTTTATTGCCCTGGGTGTGGATTAACCGCAAACAAAAAAGGGTCAAGAATTTTTTTTTCCTAAAGATGAATTCTTGCGTACTAAACAAAGCTCAGTAAAAAGATGGTTTGAAAAATAAATAAATAAATAGGGAATCCTGCTGGGGATGGTTGTAATCCTGGCAATCAGGAGGCTGAGGCAGGAGAATCATAAGTTCAAGGCCAGCCTGGGCAACTTAGACCCTGTCTCAAATTTTTAAAAAATAAAAAAAAAAAATCCTGTCATTCAAAACAGCATGAATAAACCCAGAGGACATAATGCTAAGTGAAATAAGTCAGGCACATAAAGATAAATACTAATTGATCTCACTTTATATGAAATCTAGAATGTCAAACAGAAGCTAAAGGAAGCATGATGGTTATCAGGGACCAAAGGGGGGGAAATGGAGATGTTGCAGTGTAGAGGGATGAATAAATCCTGGAGATCTAATGTTTAGCATGGTGATTTGATTGATTGATTGAGAGACAAGGCCTCGCTATGCCCAGGCTGGATCAAACTCCTGGGCTCAAGTGATCCTCCTGCCTCAGCCTCCCAAGTAGAGGAGACTACAGACACACCAGGCTGTAGCATGGTAACTATAAATAATACTGTACAGCTACTTGGAATGTCCTAAGGGACTTGATCTTTTCTCTTTCTTCTGTACTTCGGTGTTTTATTATTTCCAAATCTCAAGCATATGTACAGGAACTAAGAGCACTGATAAAACAAAAAACAGACCTAAAACAGCCTGGCTGATATGGCCAGCAGGCCACCCTGCGTGGGGGCCTCTTGGCACTGTATGGCTGGTGCATCCCTGGTGACCAGCTGCCAGCACCCCCAGCCTGGCACTGTGAGGCTAATCGGCCACCAGACACCTCACCAGTCTGCGTCCCCTTCCTTGTCCAGCTGGTTTTGTAACCTCCCTGACAGAACTTGGGGCACAGGCCACAATCCTGTTCCCAGAGGTCTAGAGTTTTCAGTCATGACTGTGGATCGTAAATGTTGTCAACACACAAATGATAACTATGTGAAGTGATGGGTATGTTAGCCTGACTGTGGTAATCATTTCACAGCATATGCATGTTCCAAAACTCATGCTGCATACTATTAATAGATAGAGTTTTGGTTGTCAACTACATATCAATAAATGTGAGAAAATAAATATATTAAAAAGATTTTAATTGAAAAGTACCTGCTCAGAGAGGCGTTGTCTGACCCAAATCACTTCATCACATTGCTTTCCTGGCAATTAAGAGGGATTGTTACTTTTCTGTCTCTTCACTCTAAAATGCAGACCCCACGCCAGCGAGGTCCTTACTTGCTTGTTTCCTCTATGTCCTCTGAGCCCGGAACAGCATCTGACATCTTAATATGCACCATAAATGCTTGTAGAACGAATAGATCTATTATTAGTTCTGTGCCCATTTCACAAAGCGGGAAACTGAGCCCTGGGAGCCACAGAATTTAGATGCAAACAGCCCAAGCACAGAGTGGCTCTGCTCGGACCCCCCTGGAATTCTCCGTCCCTGCCCGCGCACAGGCCTGCAGTCCCGCTCCTGGGCCAACCTCCCGCCGCGCTCCGCGCGTAGTGTCGCTGGATCCCGCCAGGGGGCAGCAGAGACGGCGGCCCCAGAACGACTCGAATCCAAGGAGCCCGCGGGAGGGGTTTCCGCTTCCGGGCACGACTAGCCATTTCCGCTTCCGGCCACTTGGCGTGAGAGGAGCTGACGGGAGGATGGACGCTTTAGTGGCTCAGTACTCCGCGCGGCTGCAGCAGCAGGTGCGTCCCCGGGGACAGGCGGAACGGCTCGGCGGGGAGGGACCTGGCCCCGGCTCCGGTCCGAACGGTCCTGGGGGTGCAGCGAGGCGGGGTTTCTGGTCTTAGACGCGGGCGCCGAGTCCTCAGGTCCTCGCCTGAGCCGCCGAGGCACCTCCTTTCCCCGGGACTGTTTTTCTCTTCTGTGGGAGGAGGATCCACAAGTCCAAGGCTTGTGTGACCGAGTCCCGCACTCCCAGACCTCCCCTAGGTGGCTTCTCCGGTGGACCGGAGCTCCCGGTTCCCTCCTGCCCGCACACGCCTGTGTTCCCTGAGGGCACGCAGGGGGACCGGCGGGACGGGTGAGAAAAAGCGGGTGAGCTCCTTCCTGCTGGGGTCCACGGTGGTTTGCTCTCTGCCTGCAGCGTTCGTGGGGCAAAAAGTCACAGCTTAGGAAAGCGAAAGCGGGCCCTGCTTCATTGCCTTTTACGTCCAGGTGGAAACAGCGATAAGAATGGTTCTCGTACTACCTCGTGTTAGCAGGAAGGAACTGCGTTCCGCTGCGTCGGCAATCACGACGAACAGCTGGTGTGGTAAATGGACCAGCCCTTCACTGTTCTGAGCCATGCGTTTATCCCTGTGGGGTACAGGACTGCTTCCCTGGGTCGTGGTGAGGTTCATAAAGATAATTCCTGAGAAGCAGGTAGCCCAGCGCCTGGAACAGAGTGTGCCCATTTATGGGCTTTGTTGTTTTTTCCTCTCCTTTTGGTAAATATTCTGAAATTTCAAGTGAGAATTCGCCCCTTGGATTTTGCAGTTCAGTTAGAAGGTTGCTTTCTTTCTGAATTGTCAGAGCTGTAGTTTTCAGTATTAACGTACAAAACCTGGTCTAGGACTTAAGTCACTGGAAGTAGAGGAAGAAATGGGAAAGTTGCTTAGTTCCAAAGAAGACAGAAGGTGGTAGACCCTTGCGCTATATCAAATGTGAGTGTTGTGCTTGGACTCAAACCTAGGGTCCCACAATGCTAGACACGTGTGCTGCAACCCCAGCCCAGGTGTTTGATTTTAAGAGAGTACCAAGTCATAAAAACTTAGAAATGGAGGCAGGTTGGTCAGCCTGAAACTTAATACTTTCACTAACTCCAGGTGGTTTGTTGAGTTAAAGAAACTAGGGATGAGGCTTTTCCCATTCTTTTTTTTTTTTTTTTTTTTTTTTTTAGGTACTGGGGATTGAACCTTGCTAGATAGGTGCTTTGCTACTGAGCTGCATCCATAGCCCGTTTTATTTTTCTTTTGAGACAGGGTCTTGCCAAATTTCCCAGGCTGTCCTTGAACTTGCATTCGTCCTGCCTCTGTGTAGTGAATAGGTGTGGGCCATTGCACCCCTCTTATACCATAACATTCTTTATACTCTTGTTGCTCCCAACGCATATACTTTATCTTTTTTTTTTTTTTTTAAGAGAAAGATTCATTTATTCATCTGGTTTTTGTTTTTCCAACACTTAGTTGTATGTGTGGTACTAGGGTTTAAACCCAGGTTCTTGTGCACACCAGGCAAGTGCTCTGGCGCTGAGCCACCTCTCCAGCCCACAATTTGATCTTATGATGGATAATGTAGAAGAGTTTCAGAGGAGAAAAATCACAACTTGTCAAAGAGAAAATTCATTCTTATCACCTCCGCCTTGTCTTGTATAGAAGGAAAATAGGGAACTAAGTTTATGGTACAGTTTACCATATTGCGGAAGCCATCCAGCATACTGAACTGAAAAAGTGCCTTTTCTTTTATAGGAAAAAGAGATTAAGTCTCTTTCTGCTGAAATTGACCAGTTAAAAAACTGTGGCTGTTTAGAAGCTTCTCCAAATTTGGAGCAGTTGAGAGAAGAAAATTTAAAGTTGAAATATCGACTGAATATTCTTCGAAAGGTGAGTACTATGGGTGTTTATTTTAATACCTTCATTACTGAAGATCCTGAAAGTGCCCCCCATGGAGATTAGAGAAAGGAGGCTTGGAAACCCCTTCTTTCCCTCCATTACACAAGCCAGGACATGTTACGTGGTACTTATGATGGAAAAGTTGGTGTTGTCATATCCATCCAGGACCCTTTGAAATGTGTCTGCATATAGGTTTTTAGCTAACTTAAAGATTTGATTAAGGGTGAGATATTTCTTTCAACAGCTTATGCCTGTATTTTTAAAAAAATCTTTGTTTTTAAACTTTGGCCAATATCGTAAAGGAAGTATTTTGAAATATACCCACATACCTTCTCCATTCTTGGTTGGTTATTTTAGAGTTTTGTTTTTGTATCTTATGTTTCCAGTGTCTTTTGGTTTTTTTCTAGTTAATATTTTTCCCCATCAATCTTGGGCTCTGTTTATTTAATGGGCTTGTAACCTAACAATGGTTATCAGTTTGGTCAGAAAAAATTAGGTTGCTTCAAGTTTTTGATTTTCCTTTCAGGTTTGCTGATGACACATTCCAGAGTATGACCTCATTCTCATAATTGTACTCCTGTGTGTGGGTATTAGTTTCAGGCCAACTTCATGAGCTTTATCTCTTTTTTTCCTTCTCCCCAAAAGGTGACTGTCTACTCACTTTATATTTTGCTCCACTCCTATGTTTTTTGTTGTCGTTGGCTTTGTTTTGTTTTGTTTTTCAAGAGAGGAGGAGGATGAGAGAGAAGAGAGAATCAACTTTTATTTTTTCATCTGGGTTTGTTTTTCTGACACCTAGTTGTGTATGTGGTGCTGGGGTATGAACCCAGGTCCTCACAAATGGTAGGCAAGCGTTGTAACCACTGAGCCACCACTCCAGCCCCTCCAGAGATGTGTATTAGAATACACAGAGGTGCCCTTTGTGTATTTCCCCTCATTGCCTTTAGCACATAGTATTTAAATAATATAATACAAAATTCCCTGTAAACAAATGTGAATGACAAAACCAGAAAGAATTTTTTGGAGGGGGAGTTCCATGAAAAGGGAATGTGATTAAAAGTCCCTCCTGTGGTCTTTTATTACCCATTTGTGATCTGTGCTTGAAAGGGCTTTGTTTTGAGTCTTCTAAGATCACATATTCCTTTTCCATGGAGTGTACTACCACCAAGCCACCATTCCAGCTTTAAGATTTTGGGTCTTAAAAGCATTTAATTTTAGTGTTTGCTATTTGTCATAAGCATGACTTCCATTTCTTTAAGGAACTCATCACAGTAGGGAGTCAGTTGATCAACTGATACTTCAAAATCAGGTGTTTTAGTGAATTTAAAAATATAACTTCTTCATAGGGTAGAGAGAGGTGGTGAAGTTGTGTGGAACTTGCACTCTCCATTCCAGTACTCCATTTGAATCCTGGCTTTGCAATTTGTTCTTTGTTATCTTTGGCAAGTTACTCTCTAGTTCACATGTAAATAACAATAATAGTAAACCCAATTTTGTCATGTAGATGGACTAAGATAACACATAAAGCACTTAGCTCAGATTTTTACATAAAGGCTTATATTTGAATCTGTTGTTACCATTACTTTTTCACACCTTTTTTAGGGGGAGGGAGCAGGAGTGGGATGTGTTTGAGATGCCTTATGCTGGAGATTGAACCCAGTGCTTCTCTTGTCCTAGAGTGCCTTGTCACTGAAATATATCCCTAACCCTTTTTATTATTTTTACTGTGAAAGGTTTTGCTAAATTGCATAGACTGGTCTTGAACTTGTGATCTTCTGCCTCAGGTTCTTGAGTAACTGGGATTACAGGCTTGCCTCAAATTTCATTGATATTTTGATTAAAATAAAATTGTTATTTATATGCTGGAAGTGTTTTCATTTGCATTCCATTGAAAGCATATATGTTGGGCTGGAGCGATGGCTCAGAGGTTGTGGTGCTTGCCTGGCATGTGTGAGTACTCCTGTTAAACCCCCACACCACATACGCAACTGAGTGTCAGAGCAAGGAGAACCAGATGAAATGATGATTCTCTTTCTCTCTTTTCTTCTCCCCGTTTTTCCCCTCCCCTTCCCCCTCTCCCTCTCTCTTTAAAAAAAAGGGGGGGCATATATGTTTTTTGTTTCTGTGTGTTTTTGTGGGAGATTTTTTGGTTTTTTGTTTTGCTTTTCTATGTAGGTTTTGGTTGGTTGTTGAGGCAGGGTCTTACCGAGTTACCCAGGCTGGCCTTGAACTTATGATCATTCTGCACTCAGCTTCCATTTTTTGTTTTTGTTTTGTTTTGGTTTTGATTTTGGTTTTGATGATCTGCTGTATGTTAGGTCCAGTGCTCGGTGCCAGGAATAGAGCTATGGTTTAGACATCTGCATCCTACTGTATAGTTTTTTGGAGACGGATAATTTTGTGAAAGTGTAAGTGTAATAGAGGTAATTATGTGCTATTCTAAATGAATAGGAGGTAGGTGTTATAAATTAAATCAAACACGTGGTTGGGTGTGGGTGAGCAAGGCAGAAATTTTACTTCAGCCAAAGGGCAAACAAAAATGTGAAAAATGCACCCTTCCCAAGGAAGTGAGGGGTTTTTAACTCCAACCTGATGCAGTACTGCCCTTTACCCTAATTGGAAGAGCTCAGGTGCACAGTCTACGCGATTGGCTATGATTAGGTGGAGGCAGGTGCAAGAGGGAGTAGGTGGCGACTGGGAGAGAATGGGGGTGGTGGTCACCACACACATGGCGTGGGTCATAGTGATTCCAAGTTCACCGGAAGATGAAGGCTGGGTACCTGAAAGGGTCCTTGGAAAGAAGTGGGCGGAGACAGGTGAGGGAGTTACTATCTTCAAAGGGGGGGGATCTAAAATGGAGGTAGTAGATTATACATCACAATCTTTCAAGTTTGATTGACAGAAAAAACATACATCTTACGTAGGGGTAGAGCCAACATGGGTATTATAGTAAGACAAAACTTCCTGTCTTTGTGGTAAATTGATATCTGTTCCTTTTGTGTCTTGACAAGGTCAACATTTTGATGGAAAGAATGCCTTTTTGTTCCTTTTTTATCCAGTAAGTTTTCATTTTCAGTGTTTGATGTGAAGTAATTCAGGACTAGTTTTATAGTTCTGTTTTTTCAGAGCTTTGGAGATGCTGAGAAAAAGATCCAGCCCTTTTTATTCTCAACAAGTTTCTTTTTCTCAGGGAATGGGGGCTCATGCTGGATATGGAGCCAGGGCCTTGCACATGCGAGGCTGGTACTTTAACCACTGAGCTGTGCCCCCAACCCCAGCTCCTACCAGTTTCTAGTCTGATAAAACAAATGTACAAAGTAAGACCTCCATTTCCTGTGTGTGTCTTAGGTGCCCTGGTGTGGACTTGTCTTCTTATCTCAGTAGACCGCAGGTAGGAGACATCATACCAGAAATGAATGTCCCCTTCTGATTTTTCTCAAGATATTTGAAAGTTTCTGACAGTGTTTGGGGAAATTTTGTCTGATGGGACTTTGTTGACACATTTCCATTCTTTTCCTGCAGAGTCTTCTGGCCGAGAGGAACAAACCAACTAAAAATATGATTAACATCAATAGCCGACTACAAGAAGTCTTTGGTTGTGCCATTAAGGCCGCATATCCAGACCTGGAAAACCCTCCTCTGATAGTAACACCAAGTCAGCAGCCCAAGTTTGGGGACTATCAGTGTAATAGTGCCATGGGCATTTCTCAGGTGATGTGTTATTGTGACTTAGTCTGGGTGATTGGATCATCCTAGGTATGGTCATCATCATTACCATTTACATAAATAAGAGCAGGCCGTTGTGTCCTTAATGAAAAAGGTGTTTCCCACATTTTGAACAACTTGAAGAAAGGATTATATGTTTTTAATTTTTTTTTTAAAAAGAGAAATTGGAATTTTCAGTTTTATGTTTTTTATTCGCAATATAGAAGGGTCATATTTGGCACTGTTTTGTTTTTATTCTTACTGCTATGTCCAGGATTGCTGTGTGCATTTAAGACTATTGAAAAGTGAGAAATTAAAAGTTAGCTAGTTATTGGTACCAGTCACAGAGGTGCACACCTGTTATCTTAGCAACTTGGGCGGCTAAGGCAGGAAGATTGCAAGTTCAAGGCCAGCCTCAGCATCTTTGCAAGACCCTTTGCAACTCAGGCCCTGTCTCAAAGTAAGAAGGACTGGGTATGTAATTCAGTAGTGAATTGCCCTGGGTTCAGGTCCAATTACAAAAGAACAAAAAGCCAGTTACTAATTAGCATCCTATCAAATGTTTCATGCAGCTGTGGTATCTTTGAGTTAGGCTTACATGTTTAATTTTAACAGAGGAGTCCCACCTCTGTCCCCTTTCTTTTGGTACCAGGGATTAAACCCAAGGGCACTGTATCTCTTGAGTTATGTCCCCAACCCTTTTTAAATTTTTAAGACAGGATCTCTCGAAGTTGCCTTTGCTGGCCTCATACTCGCAGTCCTCCTGCCTTTAGTCTCTTGAGTAACTGGCATTATAGGCATGTGCCATGAGCCTGGCCTAATTTCCCATTTTGAATAATTATGTATCTAATGTGTCTCTAGTTGATTGCACCTGTCTTTTTATTTTCCTTTGTTGTTGTTGAATATGAAAGGTTTACTCTAAAAAGTCCAGGCTTTTTCTAACACAGCTGTTTATTGCTCAAGTCTGAATAGTGCACACTTGAATGAAAATCATAAAGGTAAATATGCTAGAATCAGGCTTCATAACTGTAGACTTCATTATGTCTTCCTTAAAAAGGTCCAGCTTTGTGTGTGCAACTCATCTTGAAGTGGAGATGATATGGTTTTGCCACTATTCTATTCTCTTGGCACTATTGATACTTTCATTTGTCCATTCATAAGGTGGTTGGACTCTATTTCTGCATGTTGATGAGTCTTGCAAAATTTATGTTATGTTCTGTCTGTGTGCATTTCCAAGTAACTTGCTGAAGCCTGTTGTGTAACTTTTGTATTGTGTTACAGATGCTCAAAACCAAGGAACAGAAAGTTAATCCAAGAGAAATTGCTGAAAACATTACCAAACACCTGCCAAACAATGAATGTATTGAAAAAGTTGAGATTGCTGGTCCTGGTATGACACTATGTTCTTTCTTTATTTTTGAGAGACAGAGAGAATCAATTTTTATTTGTTTTTTTCATCTGGCCTTTGTTTCTTGGACATTTAGTTATATATGTTGTGCTGGGATTTGAACCCGGGTCCTCACACATGCCAGGCAAGTGCTTGAACTGCTGAGCCTTTGCTCCAGCCCCCACAGTGTTCTTCTTAATTGTTGTACTGATGATGACTTCTTTTCAAATTTAAAAAATAAGAAGAAAAAAGATAGGTAAAACTTACACGCTGAGGCTGTGCATGTAGCTTAGTGGATTATAGACAGCACATACAGCATTTGTGAGGCCTTAGATTCCATCACCAGCACCACAAAAAAAAAAAGAAGAAGAAAAAGAAAAATAAGCAAAAAAAAAAGTTACATACTGAACAAGAGGGTGAAAGCACCTTGGCTTGCAAGTTAGGATATTGAGTTTTTTGCCTAGACGCCACTGTAGTTTAACTACCTGATCCTGTTTGCCTCCCTACAGTTCAGTTTTTCATCAGCAGTAAGGGGATAGATAATGACTAAGCCTATGACAACAGAATCCTCTGGTTTTCTGTCAAGAGATGAACAGATCATGTGCTGAAAGTGAAAGGTCCCTGAATTAAGTGGGAAGCTCTCAGGAGAGTGGTGAAGGGTTGAAATAGATGTTGAGATAGGAGGTTACAAGAGGGCTTATGTGAAGGCCACAGGCAATATTGGAATGCTGAAGTGTTTTGCCAAAGCCACATCAACTCTCTGAAGCCAGCATAAGTAAAATTGAGAAAATCCTTGGGAAGGAGAAGTCATTCAAGATGGGAGACTATCTGATATTTTCTCTTCTACTGTCCATTAGGTTTTATTAATGTCCATCTAAGAAAGGATTTTGTATCAGAACAGTTAACCAATCTCCTGGTGAATGGAGTTCAGCTACCTGCCCTTGGAGAGAATAAAAAGGTACACATGTAGTTTTCTATTAATATAGTAATGCCTTAGAAGTTCATGAAGAATCCTGTAACTAGGAATGACTTTCACTTTTTTATTGACACTTAATCATTAATACTTGAACTTATGAATATGATTGAGAAGTAGTGCTTCTAATCAGTCTTGAAATTTTTTTTTAAGAGAGAAGGACAGTGAGACAGAGAATCAATTTTTATTGAGTTTTGCACATGGCTTTTGTTGCTCTGACACTTAGTTGTGTGTATGGTGCTGGGGTTTGAACACGTGTACTTGCGTATACCAGACAAGCACCATAACCACCAAGCCACCACTGCAGCCCCTTGAAAATTTTTTTTTTTTTTTTTTTAAAGAGAGAGGGACAGTGAGAGAGACAGAGAAAGAGAGAAACAACTTTATTTAGTTTTTCACATGGCCTTCGTTGCGCCAACACTTAGTTGTGTACGTGGTGCTGGGGTTTGAACCAGGGTCCTCGTGCTTGCCAGGCAAGCGCTGAAACCGCTGAGCCACCGCTCCAGCCCCCCTTGAAATTTTTTTAAACTTCATTTTTCAAGGCTCTTAAGGTAGCAATGCAAGCATTGTTAAAATAGTAGTTTGTATAAAAGAATCTGATTCCTTTTCAGTTACAAAATGTACAAGCAGATCCCTTAGGCAGTCTGGCATAGTTGAATCACAACCCAGACTAATGTTTAGATTTGAGTTTATTACTAAATGTTATTGTGTTAACAGAATCAAATGTTTATACTCCTTTTCCCTTTTTCTTGTCCTTCTCAGGTTATAGTTGACTTTTCCTCTCCCAACATAGCTAAAGAAATGCATGTAGGCCACCTCAGGTCAACTATCATAGGGGAGAGTATGTCCCGCCTCTTCGAATTTGCAGGATATGATGTGCTAAGGTATGTGTTTTTGCCAGTGTTTTCAAATTTCTTCTTTTTTCCCCCAGTGTTGGGGATTGAACCAGGTCCTTAACATTCGCTAGGTAAAAGTTCTACCACTGAAGTATATCCCCAGCCTTGGAAATTTCTATAGAAAATGAAACCTCTTACTTGAGAAAGCAGTCCTTTAAGTCAGTGGCTCATAAGCTTCACTGCTTTACAATCACCAACTAAGTTGTTCTATATGTCCTGGACATCTCCTCTGAACTGTGTTTACTTTGTTGCTTTTTTTAGACTCTTCCGGGTGGAACCGAGGATAAACCTCCTCCATTCATTCCGCAGATATTTCTTGAGTACCTCCTGTATGCCAGGGTTTTGTTTGTTTGTTTGTTTTCCCCAGTAAGGGAAGGGACAGGCAAGAAAGAGATTATGTTTGGCCTTTAAAGACATGGTAGAAACTGGGGTTTTAAGTATAATGATAAGGCATTTGAGAGTTTTAATAAGTGGAACAGTGTGAGTCTAATTAAAGATTACTCTGGCTATGGTGAGGCAAATAAGGGAAAAGTAATCACAAATGAGTATCTCATCATAATCCACTTGAATAGGTCTGTGGTTTGGAATTAGGTAAAGACAAGAATTTTGCCCACTGTTATTTAGGAACCACTGGTCTAATGTACACTAACACAGTTGGTTGAAAGTTAAATTTTTGCAAAATTGTGGGAATAATCAACATTGATTCAACTGTGATTGACCTAATTCATTATACTCTAAACACACTGTAGTCCTCTGATAAGAATTTATTTAGCAAATCTTGGTTGCCTGTTACATGCAGCCTGTTACTAGATTTACAGAGCTGAAAGTAACAGATGAAGGCTTTGCCTCTTATGCTGTTTGCAGTCCAGTTGGGGAAATAAGCAAGTAAACAGTTATTACTACATGTCATGTACTACCTCTTAAGTGTTAGTCGTTTCTAATGGAATGTACTTCCTCTAATGTAAGCATCTTTATCATTTTGTAAATTATTTAATATTCTCTGATTGGTATTAGGTTAAACCATGTAGGAGATTGGGGGACCCAGTTTGGCATGCTCATTGCTCACCTGCAGGATAAATTTCCAGATTATCTGACAGTTTCACCTCCCATTGGGGATCTTCAGGCTTTTTATAAGGTTTGATACCTTTCATCATATTGTTTGTGTCTGTCACTTGTCATGATTACCCATTTTTCTTAGGAAGTTTTAAATAATATAAGCTAGAAGGAGTTAAAGTCGTAAACTGAGAGTCATGGTTCCACTCATACATATAAGTGACACTCTTGACCTCAAATTACTTAACGGATGGGTAAACTTGTTTACATACATTGAGTAGCCATAACAATATTACACCACATGGATGAAAATGAAAACTATCTCATTAGTTCACCTACTTGAAAAACTAAATTACTTTTGATTTCTGGACCTGTCTCATTTGGTTACGTGCTTAGAAATGGGCACCCTTGGATCCATTGCACTTGGATTTATTCTGTTTTGTTTTTATAGTTCTGGGGACTTATTCTAGGGGCACTATGCTACTGAGCTACTGAGCAACATCTCCAATCCCTTTTACTTTTTTTTTTTTAATTCTTGTTGAGGCTGACGTCAGGATTGTAATCATCTGCCACCAAGCCCAGCATTGCACTTGGCTTTGTACAAGTATAGTGCAGCAGGATCCATTCCATGTGGTTCTATGCATAGGAAAAAAGCCACCCTCCCATTAGCAGATCTTCTTTCCTTTGCTTGTTGTTGTTAGGTTAAAAATTGAATTTGTTCCTTAGTTTTTTGCAGTACTGGCAATTGAGTCCAAGGGCATTCTACCACTGACCTATAACCCCAGGCCCCAGCCCCCCCCCCCCGCTTAGGACAGGTTCTGAGTTGTTGACTTTGGCTTCACACTTGGGATCCTCCTGCCTCAGTTTCCCAAATATCTGGGATTATAGGTGTGTGTCACCAAACCATGTAGGGGGTTGTTAATGAAAATACATTTTAAGTGTTTAAAGCATTTTTAATATTTTAAAAATATTAAAGTATATATAATAACAGCTTTTAAAAAATAAATTTGCACATCATCCATAATTTTAAATCACCACCTTTGATTCCATTTCTAATGCATACAAATATTTATTACATCATGTATCTTTATGTTTTATAAGATTGCTGTGTTGAAAAGTAAATGTGAGGTTTTTGGGGGGGTCTTTGGTGTTTTCTAATGAAAATTTGAAAATAAGCAAAATGTTTATTAATATGAAACTGGTAAAATAGTATGATCATATTGGAGTTGTCTTTTGAACATAATGAGACATACCTACTAATTCAAGAAAAATTTTGTAATACATTGCTAAAATTTATAAACTGTAGTAAAAAATAAAGCACCATATTTTAATTGGAGATTGTCACAAAAAATCTATCTGTTCACTGTTCTTTACTGTTATTGAACACAAAAGTTTTGGTGTAAAATAGGCTTTCATGCATTGAGGAAAGTAGAATAACAAGTATGGTGATAGTTTTTCCAAAAAGAAAATTTCCAAAGCATGTGGCTCTTTGGAATTTTCATGTGACAGTATTTCTTTTGGGCAGAGCTGAGTAGCCAACACAAGGCCTCCTGCATGCTAGGCAAGTGCTTTACCTAGCTATTTCCCCATCCCCTGTGATAACATAACTGACTTGAGCTGGATCATTTGTTCCAATATTTTAGATTTTCACTTCCTCATGAAGTGTGTGTGTCTGTGTTTAGAAAAGTATAAATTCTTTCTTTAGAAATATAGGATTGGATCTTACATACCTTGTTTTTATTAAAACACAGGAATCTAAGAAGAGGTTTGACACTGAGGAAGAATTTAAGAAGCGAGCATACCAATGTGTTGTTCTTCTCCAGAGTAAAAATCCAGATATTATAAAAGCTTGGAAGCTTATATGTGATGTGTCCCGAAAGGGTGAGTTTCTGGGCTTCATTCCTTCATCTAGCAAGCATGATGGTATAATTTCCTGTAGTTTTTATTTATGATGACTCCTCCTTCCTCACTATTTTAGGCATTGAACCCAGGGGCACTCTACTGCTGAGCAGCATCCCCAGCCCTTTTTTTTTTGAGATAGGATTTGGTTCAGTTGCTGAGACTGTCCATAAATTTGATCCTTCTGTGTCAGCTTTACAATATGTTGGGATTACAGGTGTGCACCACCACTCCTGGCTTCCATATGGATCTTGGATGACACTTCATAAACTTTTGAGAATGGGCAAATTGGTATTTTTCTTACATATGTTTCTGAAACAACTAACAAGAATAAAACAGGAGCAAATTCAAATTTCTTTTCTCTTTTTGGTCCAGGGGTTGAACTCAGGGGTACTTAACCACTAAGCCACATCCCCAGTCCTTTTAATATATTTTATTTTTGAGACAGGGTCTCTCTAGTTGCTGAGACTAGCTTTGAACTTGCAGTCTTCCTGCTTCAGCCTCCCAAGCCACTGGGATTACAGACATGCCCAGCACTGACTTTCCTAAAAGTCAGCAAACATTGAAAAATAAAGGTGAGGGCTGGAGCGGTGGCTTAACAGAGCATTTGCCTTCCAAGCACAAGGACCCAGGTTCAAACCCCCAAACCACATGCACAACTAAGTGTCTGAGAAATAAAGGCTGGATGAAAAAAATAAATTGATTTTCTCTTTAATTTAAAAAAAAAAAAATATGTGAGGGCTGGAGAGGTGGCTCAGTGGTAGAGTACTTGCCTGGCATATATGAGGAACCAGGCTTGATCCCCAGTACCACAGACACAACTGACTGGAAGAGAGAAAAATGAAAAAATAAAAATTCTCTCTCTCTTTGAAAAAATATGTAAAGCTGAACTGGGGATGTAGTTTAGTGGTAGAGCACTTGCCAGCATGCACGGGGCCCTGGTTTGATCCCAGAACCACCAAAAAGGGGGAAAAAAAAAAGGAAAAAATCCTGTTCAGAGTAAAAGCCAAAACTATACAATGCTTGGGAGTAAATTTTTCCAGAAATATGTAGGACCAAAGTATAGAGACACACAAGGGGATCTAGTAGACTGTTCGGATATAGAGTGTCACACCAAATTCCTTAGTCTCCATTCATATGTAGTTGTAAGGCAATTTCAAGTTTTCACACACTTGACAGAATAATTTTAAAGATGACTGAAATAGTAACATGGATAAAATAGTGCATAGATTTGAGAAGGAAGGCTAATGACTGCTTAGTAGCACTGGGTAGTGAAATGTTTTATAATGCTATAGTAGATAATACTCTGTCACTGACACATGGGTAGCAGCCATGTAAGTGATACAAATTAAAAAGAACTGTAAAACTCCAGCATGGTGGTGTACACTTGGAATCCTAGCAACCTGGGAATCTCAGGCAGGAGGATCACAACTTCAAAGCCAACCTCAGCAATTTAGTGAGACCCTAAGCAACTTAGCAAGAACCTGTCTCAAAATAAAACATAAAAAAGACTCAGTAGTTTAAGCACCCCTGGCTTTAATCCCTGATATTAAAAAAAAAAAAAAAAAAAAAAGGAAAAAGAACTGTAAGAAAATTTACTAAAAGTTTGCTTGCTGAGTAGAAAAAGGTTTTCCTTATTCTCAATAATTTTTTTTTTTGGGGGGTGAGGGAGGGTGCTGGGGATTGATCCCAGCAGTGTTTTACCACTGAGCCATATCCCCAGCAGCCCTCTGCATGGTCTCACGTCCTTGCTGAGGCTGGCTTTGAACTTGAGATCGTCCTGTCTCAGCCTCCTGAAACACTGGGATAATAGGTGTGTACCACTGTAGCCATCTCATTTATATTTTCTTTTCTTTTTTTGTTTTTTTTAAAGAGAGAGGGACAGTGAGAGAGAGAAAGAAAAATTAATATTTTATTTAGTTGTTCTTGTGGTTTTCATTGCTCCAAAACTTTGTTGTGTACGTGGTGCTGGGGTTCAAACTCTGCATGCTCACACACGCCAGGCAAGCACCATAACCACTGAGCCACTGCTTCAGCCCTCGTTTATTTATTTATTTTATTTTTTAAGGGTAAATTTTTAGGGTCAGATGCATTGGTGCATGCCTGTAATTGCAGCCACTCAAGATGCTGAGGCAGGATGATCACAAGTTCAAGGCCAGCTTAGGCAACTTGGCAAGACCAGTTCAGAATTAAAAATTAAAAGAACTGGGGATGGGCTGGAGAGCGGTAGCTCAGTGGTAGAGTGCTTGCCTGGTATGTGTGAGGACCTGGGTTCAGTCCCCAGCACCACTATACAACTGAATGGAGGAAAAACAAAAACAGATGAAAAAATAATTCTTTCTCTTCCTCTCTCTTTAAAAAGGGGGGTACAGGGCTGGAGTTGTGGCTCAGCAGTTATGGCGCTTGACTGGCATGTGTGAGGACACGGGTTCAAACCCCAGCACCACATACACAACAAAGTGTCAGAACAACAAAAGCCACATGAAAAACTAAATAAAATTGATTCTCTCTTTCTCTCACTGTCCCTCCTTCTCTTTAA